>JAHXMU010000051.1:1150435-1193061 GCA_019455685.1 Philornis downsi | reverse complement strand
GCCATGTATTATATGGTCGTCGTACAAAGTTATCTCTTGTGGCTGGAAAGATAGTTGGGTTCAAAATTTAAATTTTAACTTCTTGCACGGCATACGGTCGTCGTACAAAGTTATCTCTTGTGGCTGGAAAGATAGTTGGGTTCAAAATTTAAATTCTAACTTCTTGCTTTGATTGTTTCTTTCCATTTTGTGCGATAGTCTCTTGATCATAAACTCAATTTCGGAAAAATATCAAAATTATGACAAAAAGTTACCACTATTCCATTATCTCTAACCGTTTAGTTGTAGGGAAAAATTCTCAAACTGAAAAATGTTTAAACAGATGGCAAAAGATGAAAGATATGACCAAAAAGGTGTACTAATTTCTTCCTTTTTTCTCGAAATATTGTCAATAAAAACACATATTTCCCAATATTTTTCTTCGAACGCGTTCCCAAAAATGCTACTAAAAAATTCAGAATTTTAAAAAAAATATTGAATGGCAGGAAAAACAAATATGGCTTCGTATTTTTCATACGTTCTCCGAATTATCAGAATTATTGCTTGATAATCTTCTTAACGCTTTTGCCAATTGAATTTTCACCATCCTGTAAATGTGTAACTGGGCGCAACTTTTTTAAAAAAGATGCCAATATTACTTATTTATGATATCAAAATATTGAAAATATAAATTACATTCTTTGAGACGTTTCAGAAATATTAGGTGTCAAAGTTGACTTGAAATTCATATCCTCTTAAAATATTCAAAATATTTGAACATTCTTTGAAACAGTTATGAGATATTTGATGTGAAAGTTAACACCACATGCGATTAGAATAGTCGTAAATTTTTTTTTTTTTTTTTTTTTTTTGTTATTTGTCTAGAAGAGCATAACATAGAATTTTTAAAATTTTATAAAATGCGAGTATATTATTAACAAAAAGCAAAAGGTCTCAAATACCTACCGGAGGTTATACGATATGCAAATGCAGTTATTCCAGTAGATAGAAGAAGTTTACGCAATAGAAAGACATTTTTTCCATACCTCACAAATTTCTCGTTTAGTACCATACAGTGGTCAAAGGCAGAGAATAGTTAGTGGCCATTTTATGTGCATATTTTAAGATACGTGTAATACGCATCTTCATATGATGAATGGAGAAGTGCCGAAATTGTGACAGGTGTTTTATAAAATTGTGATGGATGCATGATTTTTCCCATTCTTAATGTCGATTATTTGTCCACTTATAACAGCCCATGTATGTCTGTCTGTGAGCGTCTATTTTTACTATTGCATAAGCTATATTGCAATTCAAAAACCAACCAATTTGGTTAGATATTACGTAAAACCCCTGACGTTATTTATGATCGATCTAATTAAATATGTCAACTTGTGTAATACACTGTAGTGCCACAGAGACTGATCCAAAATTTGAAAAGACTACATTTCGATATCTCTTTATCTATATACATACAGTGGCGAGCACATGTGGATACATAATTGTCAAATACAACTTAAAACACTGTAAAATCCATAAAAATTAGCCGAATGCTACCAATTTTTTTTCTTATTTATGATTTTTATTTGTATAAAAACAAAAAACAATAAAAATTTATTCAGTATAAAAGCATAAGTTCTAATATTAACGCAACATAATAAAAAAGTCAATGTATCCACTTTTGCACGTTTTAAAAATATCTTCTTTGGGTATGATTTTTAGTATTTATAATCTTCTTAACGCTTTTGCCAATTGAATTTCCACCATCCTGTAAATGTGTAACTGGGGGCAATCAATCGGCCGTGCTAAATCACGTTTGGATCACCACTTTTGTAGTAAGTTTTAGCTATTTTTACGCATTCTTCTGTTGTTCAACGATCCATATCCGTAAATGGTAAACCTTTCACTAAATAAATAACACTTCGGATGACAGGTATTTAACAGCTGACAGCTTTGCCATATCGGCGATTTTAAAACTACTAAACGGTAAACCTTTTTTAATTTTCTTTGCTTAAACGCGTAGGCACCAAAATTTCGAACACTTCGGCTATAAGTTGTGAGAGACAAAAGCTCTCAAATAACTTTGCAACCAAAGTTTTAATTTTTTTATACTTTGTACCTCACTCTGTGTTGGTATAGGGCGTTCAACAAATATTTTTTGTAAAAGTCTAGGTCCATCTCTACATATTCTCCATGTATCTTTTGTCAGTCCGATCGATGATTTCTGAGGTTCATAATTATTTCCTTTTTTGTGCTATAAGCTATTGTATGACTTAAAACTGTAGACCAACATGTAATCCTCAATCTTATGCAGGTGTAGGTATCAAATTGGTGAAATACCCCCATTGATTGTGATTCTTTTCATGACACCCTTAAGACATAAACTAAAATTCTAGAGGTCATTTCAAAAGTTTTTTTTTCCCCCTAAAAACTACATATCTAAGCCATATAATAAAAATATTGGTCAATTGCGGCATTCGGTGGCTCAATGTTTGTATCGTTGATCAACAATCGGAAGATGGTGTATAAAATTTGAAATTAGCTTAAAGTTTCCGGCCGATTTATTTGCCATATTATATCAAAGACCAAGGAGAAATTGGTGAGGGGAAATGGGGCACCTTCATGTGGATGTCGGAGGGAAACACGATACACAATCAATTCCGGAAACAAACCACATCATATTATATACGTCAACGGTTTCCGAATATATCGATCAGTTACCTCAAAAGCTAGGTTTGTAATTTTGCATCTATGTATCTCCAAATGTTGGAAAACTTTTGACTATTGAAAACTATTTCCTTATATTCAAAATTTTTCAATTATAACAACCTTACTAATTATTTCTCTCTCTCTCTCTCTTCTCTTATTTGCAGAGGACGCAAACGTTTTGTCTCCGAAGGAGACGGTGGCCATATTAAACCACCAACTATTCCATTACGTGACTAAATTTTAACTAAACCACAACAACTATAACAAAAATATTGAAGGAAGCATTTTTTAAGAAAAGGAGAACAAAAAAAAAAAGCAAAAGAAACTACAATAATAAAGAGAAAAAAAAAACAAAAAAAAAAAGAAACACCACCACAATTTTGACTACTTTGGATTTTTAACTTATCGATGAAGAAGAGGAGGGAAGAATAAACTAAACTCCCCTCTCTCTCTCTTTCCCATTAAACAATCAATTCACTTCTACTCTTATTACAAATATTATAATCAACTAAAATATATAATAAAGCCTCCTTTTTTGTGAAAGGACATTTATCTATATTTCATAAAGGAAAAACTATAAGGAATAAACCCAATACTTTGAAAAAAAAAAACAAAAAATTCAGCAAATAAACTGAATTATAATGGAAATTTTATACCTATACGATTTCCTATGTGAGAAGAAGAAACAGGAGAAACAAACAACAAAACAAATTCTTAAGAAACGAAAAAATATTTGAAACACAATGAATAAAATCAAGAATTGATAAACAATTTTATGTAACACACTTTCGATAGCATTAACAACTAACAACAACAACAACATAAATCTTTGTATATTCCTTAAGATCATCATTATTCTCATTATCTAACAACATAAACATAAATATATACTAACACCAATCATTTATATATTAAAAAAACATATAAAATTGATCTCTTAAATGTTTTTGTTTTATCATAACATAAAGCAGAGTCAAGCAAGCATCTTTTTGCTATTGTTTTGTTTAGCTTTTTGCTACTTTTTTGAGTTTTGTAAGAAGCATTGGTAGGACCAGACAAAAAGAATGAATGCCGGCCGGCAGTCAAACAAATTGAAATTAACTGAGCAAGCAACAGCTGCCAATAAAAGTAGTTACCCTAAAACTATGCTATAAATTCAAAAAAAGAAAATGTATAATGCTAAATTATGTTATTCTATGCTGTAGTGGTATTAGTTGGATTGCCACAGACTTGTTAATCTGGCCGAAGAAATCTGAACTGAATCACTAAACCGACTGAGGCACAATTTAAAAATAAATTTAGCGATGACATTTTCTAGCCCTAAAAGCAGTATTCGAAAAATTACAATTTCCTTCTATCGAAATTTTTGTATTTTTCCCTCAGTAAAAGACTACCACTGTCAATGTACAACTTTCAATTACAATTTTAAATATCAAAGATTTTATCGGGTATATATATTGCCATTTAGTTTAAATTCTGTAGATTCGACTGTCCAACGACAACTGAATTTTCCCAAATCCGTTACTCCATTATCAGATACGTGGATTTTTTTCACTTATACAGATTAAATTTAATAGATTGGGAGCTAAAATTGTTTTATAAAGGGTAAAGAAAAGCGTTAGACAATAAAATAGACCTTATAAAGTAAAACAACGTTGTAAAACGTTGTAATAATAAGTTTCAGCAAATGAAATATTTAAGTTAGCCAACGTTGGTTGATAAATATGTTATGTTATTTCAAAAGTCTATTCTTAATGGTCTATGCATAAGTATAATCCTTCTTTATTATATATGCCAACTATGTTATCTTCGAATTAAGGCAATAAATCTATCTAGCAGTTCTGTAACTTTTGAGATTTCCTTAAATTGTTCACTGGATCTTAACTGTGCCAGTATTTTAAAATCGTGGATATTGGTCCGAGTTGTAATAACACTTCCCTTACTGTCGCACTGTAAATCGTTCCCCTGTAAAGCGTGGTGAAAAAAATAGAGGTAGTTATGGCAAGAAGTTATAAGAAAGAGCCATTGTACTGACTATGTTTTTTTTACAATTTATTGACTAATCGTTAGAACTGATCGATTTTGACGAAAACTATCACTGTAGAGATGCTCCGGGACTGGACGTTTTCAGACATATCCATTCTAGGCAGTAGAGGAGTATTCTAATACAGTTTTCGTTTGAGATAATGTGATAGAAAATGCAACGCTCTGCGTAATACTGTTGAAATAAATTGAGGGTTATAATTTTCACATCGGTTTTTGAGCAATTCACTCTTGACTTCAAAACAGTCAAAAAAAAAATGTACAGATTCGCATCGGTGAATCATCCAAATTCAAATTTGATACTTTAAAGGAATAACCGGCATACTCTATATTTAACATATTACGTATTGAAAATGTTAACTTTGTAAAAATGGGTGCTGCGTGACCTGCCAATTCCGAGAATATTTTTTATTTGTATACCCATTTATTTGGAGTATTGGCGATACCACCAAAGACTGAATACCGTAAAGATTCCTTAATCCGAATATCCAATTTGGAAAATGTTGCTGGGAAAAACAGATGAATGGGGAAAAAATTGCTCCCCGAAAAAAATGTACAAAAAGAAAATTATGTCTTATTTGTTATGAAAACAAAGCAGAACTTATTGAGTATGATTTCAGTCGCCACATCCCGAATGTTGCACGCCTAAAAATTATTGGATGATATCGATGCATAAATTTTTAGTTGAGTAAATTGAGTAAAATGAAATTATATCGATTGTATTGAAATTATATTAACGCCGAAAGCTATTGAGTTATTAGTCATTCAATTGTTTTAACATCAAATTGAAGAGATATTTCCCTACGAAGTAATTCTAAAGTACAAATGTCTCAGTAACGTTTTTAATTCTAAAAAAGATTACACACTAAGGGCCTAATAAATAATAAAATTTCACAGTAAATGCTGTTTATGAAAACTAAACAAATTGTTGGAGTGACTCCAAATTAATGCAATTAGCTATATTTTCCGATTTCTAAAATGTTTAAAAGAAATTTCTCAAAAATACTTTCTAAAGTTTTACAAAATCGGTCTACGAAAAATGTTTCCAACATGTCTTTAGAAAACAAATAGAACATTACAGACAAATGGGTAGGATTAGGACGCTGCTGTCCATCAGAACAAAAGTAGCCATACATAAAACTCAGATATGATCAACGTATCAAACTTGACTACTATATGTTCGTGGCGATCCTGTATGGTCACCTTGAAAACGCAGATCTTCCAATATCTAATGTGACGGCATGTGGGAAACCTTAAACGCTGCATTGCTGGTTTGTTAAACTTCTTCATTGCATTAGCACACAATTTCTATTCAAAGTGATTTTAAGAATATATTTGTACGACAGTCTCCAATAAATGTTGGTGCTGATATAATGACGCAAATCACCTGCCAGTTGTACGTGGGATAAAATCAAATGTACATTATAAGACTACAAGTCTGCCACTGATGTGAATGATAAATATTGCCATTAAGCATTGGTGTAATTTAGAATACTATTAAAAAGTCACACTTGCAACATGATTTCCTGTACGAGAAGTCTAATTTTTTCTTTCTAAGCAGTTCCTAAGCGGTTCACATTTCGCCCATACATATGAGAAAAGTCGTCATGACTTCGGGAATGAAATGTATCTGAATTAAAGAGAGGCACTACGAAACAAACGGTATTAAGAGATACAACTGTATCATGGTACGCTCAAGAGAACCCTTAATTGATTTCGTGATTGTTCTAGGAAACCTTTAGGACGAAATTTCTGCTTTTGAAGGGAAAAAATTGGAGGAAAAGGAATCAATACATATTCTGTGAAATAAATGGTGGCCAATATCTTATTTCATATTTATATCATTCATTTGTGTAATTTAAAGAATACTTCTAAAATTTTTTGATTATAATTGAAGTCTGTCTCAGAATGATGGAGCGTGCATTCCAATTGGGCTCGAAATCGCGAAAATTTCGAAATTCGAAATTGAAATCGAAAAAGTTTTAAATCGATCTTCACTTAAAATGGATGATGAACGTTTAATAGAACATTTCACCGTTTCAAGCATCTAGAGCGACAACTGAATAATCTCTCGACCATTTAAAAGTTGTTCGAAGACATTTTTCGTATAGAATATCTTGATTAATACGATCCCGCTTAGAAAGCGACACTTTATAAAAAAAAAGAAGTTCCTCATACAACACTTTATACTATACCAAAACTTGTTCAATTACATTTCATAAATGAAAGTTTGTTCAAAAACGCTATTCGTATAGAAAATGTTCCCAAAGACTATAGAAATTGTTTGTTGGCAGCATAATTAATGGCTCCTTTCTTTGATTCTCGTGAATCAAGGTAATTTTTGGATCACAGTCCTATGATTACCCTATCATTGCATTAACATATAGAAATACCCTAAATCATAATCTTGTAGAATAATTCTTGGTGCTTATTCTATTCAATAGCCATTAAAAAAAAAAAAAAAACCAACTCATTTCAAAAACTTTTTGGAAGAAAGAACGGCCTTCATCCGTTGCTGTAAATTTTCAAATTTATGAGTTAGGACCTTAAGTGCATTTTGTATGCAATATACAGGGTGACGCACCATTTGCACTATCTTACGAAATTCAAATAACTTTTTTCTTGTAATCGATGTATTTCATTTATTTATTTTTTTATTGTATAGAAAATTCGATTTTATTTTATATAATTAATTTGATTAGGACTTAAATGACATCCATGATCAATTCACGCATGTGCGACATCTGATCAGAAAATTATTCATTGCTGGAACCAAAGGCTGTTGAAACGGATATATCTTTGGCGCAGTTCTGCGTAAAAACACCTTCAACATCTTTAAATAGCGGTCCCCACTGACAGTGCACGATTCATGCGCCAGCCTGTATCTGGCTTCAACTTTTGGCAAAAAAAAAAACAAAATTGGTAACTATTCGATTGTAACGGTATAGTAACCAGAATATGATGCGGTGTTATTAACATTAATGTTATCACCTAAAGCTTGCAAAAGTTCTAGAAATAGAAAAAATTTGACCCTCTAGTTTACTACTTTTTACTTGAACAAATTCGGGTAAAAATGGTAACGATATATTCCCTGATGAAATCACTTCAAAACCGACGAAAAAGAACTAGCAGCAGGGAACGAAATACTGCTATTTTCCGTTTCAGTAATTTTTATACTACTTTTCCATTAAAGGGAATTTTTGCACATTCTCTCTGAGATTACTTTTACTATTAAGAAAGCACTGGAACGGAGTTCAAACGGGAAATATCTATCAATGTCAAAACAATATGTGATTTGAATGCTCTCTACTCGCTACTTTGAGTGTAGTACAATTTAGAAAGCATAAACTTGGGAATTTTAATTGAGATTTCCTGTTTCTCGAATAGAAGTTATTATAGATGTTTTTGAAGGTTCCATTTGATTTTTTTGATCAACATTTGCAAAAGGTGTAGTCACAGCAACTTTTATCATTTGTAGCGACTAAAATTCACAACCGCTACCTTCGATAAATATTAGCATATTATGTTGCCGAAATCACGAACTTAAACATGGTCAAAATTTTGTTCAGGCACTGAAAAAAACCATCATTTTAAAATGGTAAACCGTCAAAATGTCGTCAGTTGTTAATTACGAATTTCTATTTGAATATAAGTAATCAGGGAAAGCATGTAGTATAGCGATGTATAAATATTGAAAGCTAGGTAAAGTGTCGATTTTAATACAAAATCCATTAACATCTTTGAAATTACAATTCCGTGCGATTAAAACCATATAAATTAGACAAAATGATCAGCCTGACTTCTAACACTATAATGCATATATACTTTCATACATATACTCGTATAGCTATGTTCAAATTCGATGCTTAAAGTTGTAAATATTTCGTATTTACATATATGTCCCTTGAATTTGTATATTTCAGTAAGCACTTTTAAATTACCTTAAAATTTCTTAAAAAACTTAAATTTTAATATCCAAAAATATGTTATATTCTGTCGAATTTCCCTGTGGTAGTGGGGTTAAATTTTCTTCATATTAAAAACATGTTATTTAATTGAAATTCAAGATATAACTTTAAAGGGCGTTTTGAAATTAAATCCATCCTCAATGATAGTTGCAAGCATCTATGACGTTTGAGATTGTAACATTTCGAATGGTACCCCTTTTGTATCATATTATATTGCTTTTACTGTACGGTATATCACAAATATAACATAATGAGCTTAAAAATACAAATCTTTTGCAACTATAGGCATTGAAATTTTGCCAACCATATCGAAATTTTACCTAAACTAATATAAAATGTGAGGACACATTAGAGTTCATACTGCTTCTTTTGGGGTACTGGATTGCACAAGACTGGACTTTGATCTAAAATTGAATAAAATGTGAGGACACATTAGAGTTAATACTGCCTGATTCAGAAAACTGGATTGGACAAATCAATAATTCTTACGTGCCGAAGTCGGGTAATTCGAGGAAATATTGCTGTTTTAGCTACAGAATATGGTGTATCGGCACTATTGTGAAAAACTTCCATTTTTTAAGTGGCAAAATAAATTTAACGATTTAAAAACAATAAAGAAATCCAAAATTTTTGTGGAAAAAAATCACTTAAAACTCTTGGGAGGAAAATCGCCAATCGTCAGTCATGATGGGGAATCCAACTACAAACCACGAGTAAAAAACTAGTTAAATCTAAATGGTTTCTATCCGCTTCCTTATTAAGCAGCTTTTTACTACTTGGCTGCTTTGGAATATTAGATGTCATGGTAACATAAGCTCCATCTTCGCTAATGATTTTCATGTTAAACTAAATGTCACCTAAAATTTACACAAAAAAAAAAAAAAATCACCATTACAGAAGTGTGTATATGTTAAAACACAACAATTTTACATCTAGAACCAAAAAGAACAAAATATTTTACAGAATTTGTGTAGTTTGTTTCGATTTTAAAAGTATTTTAAGTCACTTTTTAGATACTACGCCTTCACCATCATCCATGGTAGTATTCCTAATACCATGTTTATTTCGTAATTTTGTTACTAAATATTTTTTTTATATACAAATATTATTTTTCTCTTTAATTTCACGAGAGAACATCTTCATTGTGTGTTTTCTATCATGAGCTAAATATTTTACTTAAGACAACATTCACATTATCAGATGAGTCTGACATATTTGTCCCATTTGCGAAAATTAGCAAATGTTTAGTATGAAAATTTAAACAAATTATTCAGAAATGGGGATAAGTTAATCAGATTATCTGTTAGTATGACACTCAACACAACACTCACTTGCAAATGATAGAGGCATCGCTTGCAAACGAGCTCTCTAACCGCATTGTATGATGTAATGCAGTAAGCAACAACAACTATTCCCACTTTTGAAAACGATAAACGTTGTAAGCTCTTAAACAAAATAATACAAATATAATAACTATATGAAAAAAAAAACAAAAACAAAATAAAACAAAGACAACAAATTTATAAAATTATGAACAGTATGAATAAACAGAAATGAAACAAAAGTTTACAAAACTTGAAAATTTAACAATTTATTATTATATTCGAAAACAAGAAATAAACGTATTTAAAAAAGAAAAATATATATAAGATGGTGTTTTATTCAAAGAAAAAAATTTAATATCAGGCAAGAAGGTATCCCAAAATGTAAGTACCAGGACATTCTTTATGAAGAAATACAGGGTGTCCGTCGGAAAGGTATACTACTTTGTTTTGCCGCCAATTTGGTAAGCATTAGTCTTGACAGTTCATATTTGGCAGTCGTGAAGCAGAGACGTGGCAAATTTATTATGGAAAAATATTCGATAAACCAACGTGTTTTATTCGTTAAAACATTTTATCAAAATCAATCATCGATTACTGTGACGATGAGAAAGTTACGTGACATTTTTGGGAGAAACAACCAACAAGACGCACTATTTATCGTGTAGTGAATGATTTCGAAGAAAGAGGGTGTGTATAGCTGATAGGGCCAAGCATGGATCACAACGTACTGCAAGATCGGCTGAAAACATTACTGCTGCTCAAGGAAGTGTTCAAAACAATCCATCAACGTCAATTCGATGCCGTGCTCAGGAGCTTGGAAGAACAACTGTGGCCACAATTTTGCACAAGGATTTGCATTAGTTTCCATTTAAGATTCAGTTGACACAAGAGCTTCTTCCACAAGACCATTTACGCCGCCGTACATATGCCAATAGTTTTACAGCTCGCTCATGACAACCCCGATTTTCTTGAAAAAATCATAATGAGTAACGAGGCACATTTTTATTTGAATGGATATGTGAATAAACAATAGTCGGTTCTGGGCAATGGAAACCCCTCAAATTATTCATCAGTTATCTTTGTACCCATTAAAAGTGACAGTCTGGTGTGCAATTTGGTCAGGAGGGAGCGATATCGTGATATGATTGAAAAATTTTTAACACCACAACTGCATGCTTTGAGCCCGATTGACATGTGGTATCAACAAGACGGTGCCACATCGCATACAGCAGGATTACAATGGAATTACTGCGAGACCTCTTTCCACAACAAGTTATTTCAAGAAATGGTGATGTTGATTGGCCTCCACGGTCGCCTGATTTGACTGTTCCAGACTTCTTTTTGTGGGGATATCTGAAGAGCAAGGTTTATGCAAACAAACCAGAAACACTTGAGCAACTCAAACAAAATATTCGTGATGAAATTAATGAAATACCGCGTGAAATGTGTGAGAATGTAATGAAAAATATGTTCAAAAGGGCTCGCATTTGTGAGGCTAACAGAGGCGAACTTTTATCTGATATTGTATTCCATACAAAATTGCCGACATTAAATAAAGCATTTATCAATATAAGATCTATTCTCTCTCATTTAATCAAAAATTATAAACAAACAATGTAGTATACCTTCCCGACAGACACCCCGTACAATGAAATGTTTCATTACTTAAATAGGCTTAAATAGTTTAAGAAAATTAAATCTGCGATATTCTAATCAGTAGTTCTACTAATTGGATTGCAGACGTAAGTAAGAAGAAAATATGAACTCAAGTAATATCAAGATATGGATTATAGATATTAGACAGGTAGTAATCATATAAAAGAATTTCGACTTCATAAAAGCGGACAACAGTTTTTGAAATGAAAATGGAAACTCCGCTTACCTCCATAGAAGTTAGAACGCATTTCTGACGACATCAGCGTCCAAAATTTGCCATCTATATGTATAAGGTTTTCTGTTTAATGGCTTTAACGGGTTGTTTGTGGAATGTTGATGTACAATTATGGATATTTTTGAAAAATTTAGTGAAATAAAGTTTAAATTTTAAGTATCAACTTAACAAAACATATTATTTTGGCGTTTGAAAACAGCTTGAACACTCTTTCGAATAAATCTCAATACATTTTCTTTTATGTCAAAAAGTACAGCATTTTTCTGCCAGATTATACATTTTTATGTTAGGGTTAGGTGTTTGAAAGGGTTTCTTAATTTTTTAATATATTTTACTCTTATATTTTTTTCCCACAAAAATGCGCTCTTATGTTATGTTCGATTCTGGAAAATTGAGTTACGCAATGTTTTGTATTCTCTAAAAATGCCAACTCTAATGGCGCTTAAATGTTGCACTCTCTGCAATCTAATAATAGTGTTTTTCGTATTTAAGCTAAATTTGTTTAAATCAGAAATCCGAATTTTGCCATTTTAAGACAATGCTTTAATGCTGTTCTTATCATAAACCATTTTTTGTGATCGAAATCAGTTTCAAATATTTCACAATTAATTTTAATCCCACAAATAAAGTAAAAAAAATATAAAATTTTTTTACTGTTATTCTACCCCATTCGATGGAAACAAAATTATAATTGCTAAAAAACGAAGAAAAATTTTTATGACAAACCAAAAAAAAGAGGATATTTATCAATGTGATAAAATATTTAACAAGTATTTTGTTTCACGAAATACAATTTAAATTCTTTAAAATATTCGTCTGAAGTAATATAACTCCACATTTTGCTTCTTCAGAAAACAACGTAAAATTTTTTTAGAATGAAACATGTTTTTTAGTTAATTAAGCACAAAGAATAGTAAATGTAGTTTTTGTGAATAAGTAATACTGTTTTTAATTTAGCTGCCGGCACGTTTCTGTTGAAGAAGATACACGACTATTAAAACCACTGCAAATTTCTTTATAAAGGGTGTCCCAACAAGAACGCAAGATTTAAATTTGGCGCCATTCGAAGTGTCATTTGTTTGGCATTTGAACAATTGCTATTGTTTGCCAATAGAAGGTACGAGGTTAGTAAAAATGGAGCGCTACACGAAAGAACAACGCATTCTTATTGTGAAATTGTTTTACCAAAATGGTGAAAGTTTTGCGGCTACAGTTTGCAAATTGCAAATAATTTGGAGTCACAATAATGCTCCAAAAGAGTCCACTGTAAAGAGTTTAATGGATAAATTTGCCAAAACCTGGTCTGTTAGTGATGTAAAGACAACAACGCGTCTTCGACCAGGTCGATCGATCTTGATAGCTTCGTCAATAAGCAGAATTGTCCCATTTGTGGTGAGGAAAATTCTTGAGTGATTCACGGGAAGCAAATGCATCCTCAACGTGTCACTGTGTGGTGTGGATTTTGGACTGGAGGAATCATTGGACCTTTTTTTTTAAAAATGAGGCATGTCAAGTGCAAACAGTCAATGGTGTTCGGTATCGTGAAATGATAATCAGTTTTTTCGTGCCTAGAATTCAAGAAATGAATGTGGAGGGCTTGTGGTTTCAACAAGACATCGCCACATGTCATGCAGCCAGAGAATTCAATTGCTGCATCAGTCATTTCCCGGTCGTGTTATTTCGTGTTTTGGAGATCAGAATTGGCCGCCTAGATCGTCCTATTTAACACCATTAGACTTTTTTCTTTGGGTTTTTTGAAGTCGATGGTTTACGCGAATAAGACGACGACTCAAGTCTTAAAAGAGGAAATGGGACCCTGCGTTAATGAAATATCAGCATTTATGCAAAACGGTCATTGAAAATTTAATTAAAAGATCGCGTGTGTGCCAGCAAAGCCGCGGCGGCTATCTGCCCGATGTGTTGCGTTCCATACATAACCTCATTCTGTCTACTTTACGGTATAATAAAGTTAACGATTTCTTTTTAAATATCTGTGTTTTATTTAAAATTTAAATCTTGCGTTCTTGTTGGGACACCCTTTATTGAAAATCCTTCAATGCAGATGACGAAAAGTTATCGAGTTGTTCCAGTATTTTACCGGGAAGTTTCAGTTATATTCCAATCTGGGATCAACAAACTTGCCTGAACGATGGCAGAAGATCATTGAACAAAATGGCGCTGTATATTAATTGAATAAACATTTGAAATTTACTTCGAGCAAAAGAAAAACAGAAATTACTTTCTTGACCATCCACTTTTTTGGCACAGCTTCCGCTTTGAAAAACTTAAAAGCAAGTTTTTTTTAGTGTACAATTACTTTTAAAGTTTCAGTTAATTGCTACGTATTTTAGTAGAATTGAGTTTTGAACATTACACACAAAAATTGAACAAATGTGTTTATTTACTTCATATACTACCAAAAAACGAATAATGAAAAATTAATTATGATTTCCTTAGTGAGGGATTTTTTAAATTGTGTATTTTAGTCGTTGAAATTTGGTTTCCTTTGGAAAAGATTCCTTATAGTCGCCTTCATACGAATTTTTTTTGAAAAACTATCTATACAAGCCTGTCGCAGAATTCAATTCTAACTAAAAGTTTATTTAATTCCACATTTTGCTTCTTCAGAAAACGAATAACGTAAAATTCTATTAGAGTGAAACAATTTTTGGTCTCCTAGGTTGGTTTTTAGTTAATTAAGCACAAAGAAAAGTAAATGTGATATTTGATGAAGAGAACTACGATAAAGAGAAATACGAAGATAAGCAAAGTCGATTGAATTCTAAATAAAGCAAAACAAAATCGTTGAGAATGTTAACTACGGAATTAAAACCAGAACGAATTCATGGCGGGCCTGTCCATTTATTTTTTGAAGACACGTCTTTGTTATACTTAATTCATAGTTGAATATCTGATTAAAATTTCAGTTTTTATGGCGGTATCGCTTTATCCTGTGAAGGTGAACGCTTTCAAAAATGTTACTCTCCCAATGAAAGTGCAGCTATTTCTGTATCATTAAGATATTCATTAAGTTATAATTTAAACATTTCTACCTAAAACATACCTGCGTTCGTCTCACCAGACAAAAAATTACTTTTTATATTAATCTATTCTAAGAAACAATCCCCAAAATACAGCAGCTGCAATTGTCGCAATCCTTTGAAAATTCCCAGGCGAATTAAACCTTTTTTTAGATTTATAAAGTTTGCTTAAACGCGTGTACTTAATTTAAAACAACTAATCTTGCTTTTTCGAGGTCGAGATTTTTAGAAAAGACCACGAAGTCCTATTAAAGACCAATGAATACTAAAACGAACTTCTCGTGCCAAAAAATGAAAAATCAAAATTACTCATTGAAATGCACACTAAACCCCAAAATTAGATATTGTGAACTTGTCACAAATATACGATATTTTATATTTTGGGTGAACACTTGCAAGAACTGATATTCGTAAAAACGTCACTTAAAAAAATCGATTGAGTCAATTTTATATTTTGTCTAATATTACGTTGTTTTATTCATTGTTTTTCCTTAAATTTATTCGTATAAAAATCGCACACATGCATATCTTCTCTCACCGTCCTCTTTATGATACCCTCATTCCGGCATTCATGCTCATACCAGATGACTGTGATGACACCTGAGGCATATTTTGTTTGCGATAATTAGTGAAATGTTCCAAATATTGATTTATCGTATCGATCGGTTCGTACAGATCATTTTGCTTCGCATGCATTTGCTGCTGGCCCAAAGCATTGACAACCGGTTGCGGTGTGAAATATGCTGGATATTCTTTAGGCACGGTGACACCCAGAAAGCTCTGCAGTACCTCACGTATCATTTCCCAGCAGTAGAAGAGAACAACACAAGGCCTATATTCGACTTCGATCAAGATACCTTTAAAGTTCTCCATTGTAGTAACGGAACCTAATTTAATCAAGAAGTCGCCGTATTCAAAGCGAGCTCCTTTTGATTCGAGTTTCGTTTGCTTCTTTGACGTATAAACCGATGTCATTTTCAACATAAGCAAATCAAAGAGATTGTCAGCCACAAGGGGAATTTGCTTGCCTGTTCCCGTATCGAGTATGGAAAATGTTGTCACCGGATATTCTGAATTGTGCAGGACGTGTACAGCCTTTGAGGGACCATGTTGCGGAGCTGATATATACGTTTCACAATCGACTAAAAATTGTCCAGTATGCACAGCTCCCAAAGCCAGCAGACGTTTGGTTAGGAAGTCTATAGCTTGTGCTCCCGTTTTACCTTCGGGAATTTGATAAGGTTGCAGGACGGTGACTCCCATTTTGGACAATGGTTTATTTTCGTAATTATTGTTAATCTTTTTAAAGAGCTCACACAGAGAACAAAAAGCAAAAGGCCAAATATTTACTGTAAACAAATGGTTGCAAAAATGAGTAGTAGAGGTGAAAGCAGCTGATGACCATAGGGTTGCATTTCTAAGGGCTCAAATGGAGGAGCCTCCTTGGTAAATGAATTTCAATCAACTGTTAAAAAAATAAGTTCTATTTGAAATGTAACTAAGGGGCATTTCGAGATTGTTGAAAAAAAAAGTCTTCTTTCATATAAGCCACACATAAATACGCAGCTAAATATCAAAACATTACGTTACATACGAAAACATTTACATTAGAAATCGTCACATGAAAGATAAAAAGTGCTTGGTAACGTTTTTGGAGAGCCTTCAGATAAAAAAAAATAAGAACGGTGTATAATCTGTATGTATAAAATTAAATTAAGATAATAACAATGTGCAATTTTAATTGAATTTCAAAGAAACATTGAGACACAAGCAAAGTTTAAATATGCCAGACTTTATCGCACGAAAATAGCGAATGTTCCAGCTGAAAAGCGTTTTCGTGCCGCGTTGATACAAATAAATCTTACAGGTTTTGCCCTATTCTGTCAATATAAATTAAAGATCAATCTTCGTTTCCAATCTTTCATCTTCGCTCTTATAAACGCGAAAATATTTATTTTAATATTACTGACCAGTTTGGATAACAACTGTTCCCTCACCCCGCAAGTGGTGTTTTGAATCCAAAATAAAACTGACCTGAATAATTTTCTCTGACATCTAAATTAAAAACATTTGCCGCGCTAAATTTACATTGGAAGTAGTTTTTTATGAAAACAAGCAGGTGGTTGTAGATGTTAATTATGTTCTAGTTGAAAAAATATCCCTGACGTTATGAAGAAACATTTGCAATTAAAAAAAGAACATTGCGAAATGATACTGGAGAATTTGTTTATATAGAAAAACAAATTTTTTCAAGCGAACGATCATAGTAGAGGGCTTAAGGGAATGACGCAATAGATATGTCTGACCGATTTAATCCTGTTTGAGAAAAGTGGCAAATACAATAGGATTAAATCTATTACATTACTCTGCTAGTGTGTCATCACCTTTAGTAAGAAGAATCTCCAACTGGTTTGACTTTGAGTGGTTATTATTTGAAATAAAAGTGTTGCCAATTAGTGTGTCAACTGCAATCCCGCAGTTAAAATTTACAGTTTTAGTTTTTATAGACCAACCACATCCAAACTGTTTACCATTTGCAATTTTTATGCTGCCCGATTTTACGTCGAATCTTTAGTAGTTATCCTTAAACTTGCTAAAGTGCGACAATTTATGCAACTTTTTCTTGCCCTCTGAAAATGAAAAATAAAAATTTGACATTTTCCTATTTCCATGTAAACGCATACATGTTTATTTAACCCGATTAGTTGCGTTAGTTTACCCTAAAAACATGTCGTCAATACAGGAGCTCATTATGTATTTTTCTGCAATATAAATATGTATATTTTCAATATAAATATTTAAAACAACTATAATACAAAAAAATAACAAATTTACTCTTAAGTAATAACATTCAAAACTGGCCAAAATTAAGTCATTAAAAATATCACTGTGGATCTTTCTTAATGTTCGTTGAACAATATCTCTGATCTAAATAAATGGAAATTTTTGGGAATCCTCCAAATTTTCGCAGATTTCCAATCATAATAAATGAAAAAAAAAATGAAATAAATGAAAATTAAATCAAAGTGAGAAAATTTAACATTTTATTTTTTATAATCAGTTGAACATTGTGTACGGTAGACACCTGCATTGCGTTTTCCATATAATTCCTTAAATATATATAACCTAATAACTATTTTACCATAAGAGATATGCAGTTTAACAGTTCACAATTTCTCGATTTTAGAGAAAAAATTAAAGAAATACAATAAAAAAATTTGCTTTAACAAATTGTGGAATTTCAACTTCTCAGTGAAATATCTGAGTCAACTAAACTTAAATGCTACAAGCACCTCTTTTTCTTAGGACAAGTTTCTTTCTACAGGACAGGTAGGAGAAATGCACAACTTTACATGCCGCTTAAACGAAGGCTCGACTAAGTTTTCTAAGACTAAGTTTTTTTAAGACAATCACATGCCGCAACCTTCCTTGCAGCTCTTTTTATATTCGCAGATTATACCGAATTATTCTTACAAAAGAAAATTGCTCTGTCTTTTCATGTTGGACACATCCAGAAACATTCTTGAGTCTCGGGTTCCCTTAGCTCGGTAACAACGAGACGCCATCAATTTTATTTATCGGTTTTCCTTAAATGTATGCGTACTACTGCGCTGAAAAGATGTATTCTTCATTGGACCGCAATTCTAAACTAGATTTAAGCCACAAATTTCGAAAAATGTGTTTTCAAAAATTTTCAAACGTAAAAAAAAAGTATTTTTTAGGTTTAAGAGGCATGTTTGCAGCATGCTCACAAATACCTGTAATTTCACACATTCATCAAAAGGCCCATGAAATTCATCAAAAAGGCCCATGAAATTGGTTCTAGGTTGCATCTGGTCGTAGGATATGAAAATTTTATATTTGGGTTCGTCTTGAGAAAAAGCTTTCGACGGCGTACCCACACAAGAGTATAAAAATTGGGTCAGTTTTGAATTCACCTGAATCCCATACATGATTTTGATTTAGGGAAGTGTTTGAGAGGAAATGACATTTTTTATTTTTTGGTTTGGTCCGCCCCGTATATACAATATTACCAATAGTATATACCATGTTCGTGGACCCCCAACACAAGAAGTTTGGATTTGGCGGAACATTTTTCTGTCCAAGCAAAAAGTTCTTTGCCGCCGTAAAAATTATGGTCGCAAACGATCAGCGACCGCGATATTAAGCTCAGATATATACGTTTTACAACTCACCAAAAATTGTCCAGTGTGACAGCATTCAATGTTAGCAGAGGTTTTATTATAAAGTCTATAGCGTTTTCCGGATTCTATCCTCGCAAACTTTATGAAATTTCAACACAACTGCCACCACTTCACAATTATTGCGCACTTTTCACAGAACTAGTTGCAAAACCTCTACTTTTGAGTGGCGAAAGCCGAATGTTAACTGTAAATAATTGGTTGCAAAAATAAGTACTTGCTCCTACTACTACCAGCTGTTTGCTATAGGGTTGTATTTGAGGAGGCTCAGATGGGAAGAATCTCCTTGACGAATAAAAATTTAAAAAATGGGTTGTCTATTACAGAAATTATCACAATTATCGCACTTTGCATCAGTAGTTCTATTTAGGACACAACTTTATGAACTATTTTGAGATTATTTAATACATTTTATGTTTGTGAACCGCAAGTAAAATTTTGAAACTTGTATTATCTATAAACGGTAATTGAACACATAATATTAAAGTATTATGTAAGTATCGTTTTCATGAACATTTATTGTAGGTGTACAGATCAAATTTTAAAATATTCTATAAATTATTATGAATATATTATATCAAGAACTACTTTAGTTCATTGATCTCTAAGCAATCTGTTTATAATAAAGTTCAGTCCCTATTTCCAATATTTGTTCTGAATTTCTCTCTAATGAGAAGACTCTACCTCCGATTTGGCTTTGATCTGCTTCTTTAAGTTGTCAGTTGTGTCATCTATAGATCGACGGTGCCAAAAATATAGCTTATTTACAATTTCCATGCGGCCCGACACTTTAAGAACTGAATATTACAAACATCAACAATAATTTCTAGTCACTATTTTATGTCTAACATTTTGTAACTCAGTTGTGGTGATTTTCAAACTGGGAATAGTTTTTATATGTTGACTCTTATTTTGGAGATTTAATTTTGGAACTTCTAACGTCACAAGAGTAATGGCAAAAATTACATTTTATATGTTGTATTATAGCAATCTTACCCCCTTTGATATTCATTTTTCTTAATTCTACAATCTATCTAAAAAAAAATAGGGGAACCTTTTGCCTTGTATTTAAGATTGGTAACAACTTTTGAAAACAGCTTTATAAATAATAAAAAAAACAACAAGTAACGATTCATTCGTTACCATTTGTTGATTTGTCTGATCTAAATTCTCGGCGATAAGATGAAATCAAACTCAACCTAAAAATAGGTGTTAATCATTCATATAATATGCTTGAGAAGTTCATATACATATGGCTTAGATAAGAGGCTTGCTTTATGGCAGGAGAGTAATCTAATTTTATTACAAAATTAAAACTGCGTTAAAATTGAAATCCTCATCATTATTTCAACTAAAAAGTGTATTTTTTCCTATTTATTAACAAAAACATGACACACTTTACAATTATTACTGCTTTATCTACTCTCATAAAATTAACAATACAGTTTGGTATATAAATATAGGAAGGCATAGAACTCTTAACGATTATAAAGAAAAAAACAAAACAAAACAAAATTAAACAACAAATATACCATCTATTTCTTTTCCGGCGAACTTTTCTTGCCAAACGGTTTCATTTCGATTAAATCACTTTTCAACGAACGGAAACTTTTACGCAGCGTATTCGACATGCGCTTCTTGTAACTGGTACTCGTTATTGAGAGCTTGTCGTCATTCACAGTCTTTGGTGATTTTGGTGAGTCCTCGACTGACGAAGAACTGCCGCTGGTGGTGGCCGTTGTCTTCAAATATTTTCGATTGAAGTGCAGTTGGGGTGTACCCCATTTTTTGGCAATGAACGCTTCAAATTCGGGATCTGTATCAGAGCCGCTGTCATGTTTCTTTTTAGCCTCCAGTTTTTCATAAAATTCGCGTCTTGATTTCTCTATTTCATCGTCAGAAGAAACCGCACCGGAAGCGGCAATTGAAGGTGAATCATTATCGGCGAAAGGTATATTGTCGGAACGTCGAGTGAGTATAATATCAGAAGGGACATTTTTTAGGTTAACACCTTCTATTATGGTCTGTTGGAAGTCTATGGGTAATTGGCCATTTGCGGGGCTAGTGCAGCGCAAAATGCGCGACCTACGAGGCGTTTTCACTTCCACGACACGGATGCGGAAATGCAGCATCTGAAGTAATAACAACAAAAAATTATTTCACTTACATATCACTTTCCTGATTGTGAACATCTACTTACTCTTTCTTCATCCAAAAACTTTGTCAAATCACTTATGGGAATACTAACACACGTCCCTTCTGCCAGTATATCTGAATCGTATTCACTGTGCACCGGATATTTTTGCGTCTGTGACAGTGCCTCAATGTTCTCATTTATTAGCGTCACTTCGAAGGCAAACTGATGTTTTTTCTCCTTTTGCGTGGACGTACAGGTCATTGTGAAGAGGATTCGATCCTTATCATAAATCTCATAAAAGTTAAACATTTCATTATAAACTTGGAAAACATAATAGCCCGTCAGTGGTTTTTGCTTTACGCCCATATTCCACACTAAATCCACGCTTTCACTGGTGAAAACTTTGTCCGCGTGTTCAGCCTCCAAGTGCTCCTTCCAGAAGGCTTCTCGTCCATTCCACATGCAATCGCCCCATACGCGACCCATGAAACATTTCATGGGTTTGTAAATGCATTGTTTTTCATGCCATGATAAAAGATCGATTTGTAGCCGCACCGTACATCCACCTGAGGCATTGCAACACTTGAAATGAGCCTTGGAGCATAAAGCTTCAATTGTACGAGAGCGAATGTTGGTGAAACCTTCCTGAAAAAGGGAGGGGAGAAAGGATTAGAAAAGAAACATTAGCTTGGATTAAGCGGTCCCATAAATATGCTTTAAATAATAATCATTATCTTCCTTGTCGAAAATAATGGAAATATGTATATCTGCTAAAAATGTAAATTTTAAACTGGTTGTGAAATTTATGATAAATCGTATAATTCGTCATTCGCAGATAACATTTCCAACATGTTGAAACTTACTAATTAATTAATAATTAAATATCATTCATTAAATAAGTTAAATCATAATTAATTATCTCCATAAAATTTCAGGTAAATCAGACCATCTCAAGGCATTTCCGATGCGATATACTCGTAAGGTTGCAGTAGGCTTGGGACTCAATGGCATAACTTGGAAACTTCCTCTTAAATTTCTCTGACAAACCATAGTAGATGAGGATTATTGGTGTAACCAATATCACGCCTGTTTGGAATAATCTATTTTTATACATCTAACATGTTTTTACTGTGTGAAACTTGTATATTAAGTCGCGTTGCAGACCTCCAAACGGCGAGACAAGGAATCTTGTTAAATGCTAAGTTAACCGCACCTTAAAAAAGAATATGATTTGGGATGATTCTACCTATCAAATACCATATATTACTTTTAATTAAGCACTTAGTTGTGGATTTTGATTGGGTTCAACACTTTCTCCGCACTAGACTGATATGGCACAATTTCGGATTTAATCTGTCACTGGCTATGAGGTCTTCCACTCTGGTTAGATGCATATGGTGGAAGTTCTAGGCCCGAAAAAATAACCCGTCTTCCTATAAATGGCGGGTCACTCGATGTGCTGGCAAAAGCTTCGTGTAGTTGAGTAATAAATAAGCCTTGTAAAGATATCTCAAGCCGACGCTAAGTGAGTCTAAAAATACGGTAAGTCCCGTTCCGTGTATTTTGAAGATTGTATGTAAGCTCACTGAACGTGAGAAGCTCTACAAGGGAATTTGTTTTTTTCTAATTCTAAAAAATAACGCTTCAATTTCCTTTCACCGTACCTTGAAAAATAAAACTAATCGGGAAAAAGAGCGTTACCTTTTAAGTCTACAGTCAATGTCGAGAAATGTTAATTACAAATTTTTCATTTCATTTCTTCTTTTGAATGACACCCATTATGAATATATATACAAATATGGAAATATAAATATTCTTTACGGAATGGAATTTTTCCTGATATTTTTTCTGATATTTAGAATGTTCCAGAAAGCATTTGGTGAACATAAACAGTTCGAAGATGATCGAGAAAGATATGAAGACGAACAACACTACGAAAGAACATCAATATCTATCGACGAAAGCCGCATCCAACAAATCAATATTTAGAATGTTCCAGAAAGATTTTGGTAAACAGACTTTGCCAGAAACAAACAAAAAGCGGCACATATAGTTCAAAGATGGCCATAACAATTATAGACGCTGCAAGCGATACTCACATTTCAAATGGATCAGTTATCTCCATTTTAAAAGACATTTTGAGTCTCCGACGTGTCAAAATTTGATTGGTACCAAAAACAATTAATTTTTTCGAAACAGATGGTAACTACAAAATCTAAGAAGAGATGATTTCTGGCAAGCAGTATTTTATTAAATGCACTATTATGGAATATAAAATTTGGATATATGTGCAATATATGTATATGATCCGGCCAGCAGAGTTAACGTCGACCGATGGTTAAGCCAAACGGAAAAGATCGAGTCAGAGTCGGTCAAAAATCTAAATTATGCCGACAGTTTCCCTCTATTATAATGGTATTGGGCATTATGAGTTTTCTTCGCCGGGCCAAACTGTCAACAAGGTGCATTATTTGAATGTTATGCATCATTTGTGTGAAGCTATTCGGAAAAAGAGGCCGAATTTATAGGCAGATAACTCTTGGCTTTTGCGAAACAATAATGCATCATGTCACGCTGCATTGGTTTTAAGTTTTTTGCCAAAAATTCAACTAATATCGAATCACAACCACCGTATTCGCTCGCTTGATTTAGCACCCTATAATTTCTGACTATATGGTAAACTTAAAAGACCACTCAATGAACTCTTTTTTGAGTCGACTGAAGTTATTCAAGGTGAATCATAGTATGTTCTAAAGGCTATACTGGAAAGTAACTATTTGAAATGCTTCGCGGATTGTAATTTAAAGCTTTCCGGCCAAGTACATGTTAATTACCAACAATTCATATATAAGATTTAATCTTCTTAATAATATAAATTAGAAAAGGCGTAATAAAAATTAAATATTAAATTTATAAAAATATAATGTGATTTTAAAGATAATATGATTATTAAAGACAAAACAAATAATAATAAACAATTATATTGTGCCCTGGGGAAATACTATGAAGGCGATAAAATAGATTTGGATAAATAAATAAAGGTCTAAAAATAACTGTGTTTCTAATTCAATTGAGATGATACGGGAGTGATAGCATAAAAACGATGAGTACAAAAAAAAAACGAAAAAACTGATGTTCTGAAATAGTCAAAGGCCCTTAATATTTACAGTTTCCTAACAACAAGAAATGCAAATTTGCTTACGTGTACGACATACAATGCTCTTGAACGAAATATCGGATATAACTTCAATAGTACTATCAGTATGTCAAATATATATGTATAATATATTTTGCTATAAATTATGATAGTGGAGACATACATAAATCACATAGACAAATAATCAACAAACCGCAGAAAATAGACAGTTATTATTTACGTCAATGAAATATTCGAATGAAATCGCAAACAAAAACTTAACTTTGTATCAATATTTGTCAGATTGATGATATCGGGAATACATCGATGCCATCGACAAAATAAATATAGACTGTGGGATATTTTACCGAGAATAGTTCAAGAACTCGAGAAACAGACAGGGTAATTGGCTGAGAGCGGTCTAAATTTGTGGCGTCACAACTAATTACTACGCACAGTGGTGTTGATTTTGATGGTTGATTGGTTTAGCTGGTTGTTTTGTGCATGACATAATAATAATAAAATGATTAGAATTAATAAGATTCGGTTTGTTACTAAATCAACTTGAAATAAGTGGTATATAAAAAAACGCAATTATATCGCAGGTCATTAAAATTATCTAAAAATTGTTATTTGACAAATGGGAATAAAGCTGTTTTGCGTAAGTTAGAGATAGTTCAATATTTGTTTAAATGCAATACCCATGCAAATGTAGTCATATTTTGATAAGAATGTTTAACTAAATAATAGTTGACAAATGTACAGTTTACACTCAATATTGATTCAATTTGATATCGAAAAACCTTCAAAATTTCTATTTTCATAATTTATATCTGAAATACTCGCAATGTATATAAAATCAGTTAATTACATAGAAATAGCTTAAAATTTTTTTGCGATATGCTTAAATAACTTCGCACCTATATGGAAATACACCAGTTTAAATCTAACCAGTGTAAATATAAAAACAAAAATGTATCTCGAAAAAATTTTAAAATTTATAGATTGTCGATGTTTGCTGAAAATATCAAGCAAACAATAAATTTCGGTATACTTGAGAATCAATAACATACAAATTTTAATATGACTTCGAAATTTCAAATGATCTTGGAAATGTTATATTTGTATTTGGCCAGTAATAATACTTATCGAAACAACAGCCAACAATTTGATTTGTTAAGACTCTGAAAATAAAACAAAGTTTCATATAAAATGCGGATCACTATCTCTTGATATCTGTATGATGTCAGCTATTTTTGTCAACTTTTTTTTTCGATTGTCGAAAATAATTATCAGTATTTTTTATGGTTTCTGGTGTTATCATTTCTTCTAGTGGTTTTCGACGCAGAGTAGTTTCGATAATCATTACTGAGTTTGATCGGTCATTTTATCAATCGCAAAGCAATATTTAAGCAACGTGCAAAATTATGAAAAATCTATTGCTCAGCCTGTTATACATTTTGTTATGGCTTTCTGCGAATTGTAGCAAATTGTCGATATATTGCTCCAAGAGCTTTATATAGGTAAATTGCAAATACGAATGGATAGAAAGTAAACAATATTAAACTCATTTATGGTATGTTGGTAGGATGATCTCATAAATGTTATGGCGATGTGACAATCCGCTCTAATAATTATACCGGGTTATCCTGTATTCGGTTCCAAAATTAAAGCTTAATAAAACACACCTAAAGCTATAATTTCGAATAAACTTTTATTTCATTATAATGCTTTGACCTTGCTATTGTAGGAAATACAATGTTATTTAAATGACCGCCTCTGAATTGGCAGCAACTTCTTTTTGAGGAAGTTTTGAACCATTTTTTCTGCACATTTCGGGCGGTATCCTCGGCGATAACTTGGAGAATGTTGGTTTTCAAATGCTTCAACGTTTGGATATTATCTGGATATTATAACACTATCTTTGACGTATCTCCACAGAAACAAATCTAATGGCGTGAAATTGCATGATTTTGGTGGCCAATTGAGGTCGCCACAGCGTAAAATTACGCTTTCTGGAAACTACTCATACAATAAAGCCAAAATTGGTCGTATTGTGTAGCTCGTGGCACCGCCTTGTTGAAACCATATATTGTCCAGTTCATTATTCTCAATTGCAGGCCAAAAAACAGTCGGTTATTATACGGCCAAAACGCTCTGAATTGATATTCGGATTATTCGCCACACTATCACTAAAAGAAGCGCTATTTTCGACAGTGCGTACATTGCGATTGCCCAAAAGCCTGACCACATCTGTAACGCTTCCAGTTTCTTTAAATTTCTTTATAATCTTGCCAATTCCTACTGTGTAGGTCGATTATGACGACCATAATCACTCCGTAACGCACGAAAAGTGCCCACGTTTGAATCAACACTATTGCAGTAAGTGTAAGTAAGTATCTTTACGAGTTCTTCAGTTGTTAAACGATCGATATTCGTAAATGGCAAACCTTTCACTAAATAAATATCACTTCAGATGACAGATATTTAATAGCTGATAGCCTTGCCAGACTGGCGGTTTTGAAACCACTATATCCGTATATCCTTTGGCACCGACTTGTCTTTTATCTGATGGCAATCAAATGGGCCTTTTCAAGATTTTTTAATTTCTTTTATGCCCGATATATTCGTTCAAGTAGTGGTTGTCTGACTGCTGGACTCCGTATGAAATATTTTTGCGCCCAAGGTGTTAACTATTTCATATAAATGCAAAAAAATTGTACTTACATTTGTTCGACGGCACTAAAAACATATCAGCTATAAACAAAGTTTGTTTTATGCGTGTTTGCTATAAACGTAGCAATTTTATGAAAAAGGGATGCAAAAATAAGGTCTAAAAGTCACTGTCGGGTTGATGGACGTGTTGTTGAGAACTAAACCACAAATTTGCTTCTTTTCTTTTCGAGAACTGCCAAAACGGGGGGGAATTAGATATATTTCGATTCCTTTAGGGGAGAACAAAATGCTTTGGTAGCACGCCGTCCTATTCATATCGTGGTCAAACCATGCTTAATAAGCATGAGTTCAAATGAAACTTGATTTCCCCAATTGTCCATTTATCATTTCTTTGCAAAACTTTTTGTAACACGAGTTCTTTAAAAGTGAAACAATCTTTGTAAGTGAACAATTTCTTTAAACTTAGATTGGCGTTCCTTCAAATGCTTTCAACGCATAGGTACATCAATGGATTCGTTTAAAATGCGAGGTCAAAGTGTCAAAGCAATTTGTTGTCGAGGGCATTTTCGGGAGTTAAATCTGTCGTCATATGCACATAAGTGGGCTTGGGCGCGTCTTTAAAATACCGTCCTTCTTTCACATCACGTGATCTCAAGAAAAGAAATCACTTCACGTGACTACCGTGCATATGATCATGGGTTCGATTCCCGATACAACAATCAAATCTTTCTTTCGGCCATCCCGATGCGCCTGATGAACGCTTCGAGTAGTCGAGTAATCGACACTCTAGTGAAAGCTTCTCAAACAGACATTCGGAATCGTCGTCAAGCAATAGTCCAATAATATTGTAATATGAGAAACTCTCCTACATTCATTCATGGAATGCAAGGGCATTCCTCTTTTGTTTTCCTTTAATAATATTATAAAACGATTGTTTAAACACATAGGTTACGGGCAGTGCTGTCAGATTTAATTTGTCGCCAAAAGTGGCGATTTTAAAGCATTTTTGACGATGAAAATTTTAGAATTGTGATTGGCGGTTTACTTGGCAGTTTCTTAAGCTCATAGGAATATTTTTAAAGACAATTTCACCACTTTTACGGCAATATTCCGGGAGAAAATTACACATATTTTTCTAACGGAGGCTTTTTGTCGCAATGGTATTGATTTAGTGTGAACGCAGCTTAATACGTCATTCATCATGTCGTTGCCACAAGATAAAGTGGTGACAGAAATCCTTTCAGAAAGCACATCCTTTTCAAATTCCCTAAATGATTTGCTCTTAATGTTGCTTCATATGCGAATTGGACTGCCTTAACGTAACTGCGTTAAGCCAACAGCTTAAGCACAGATGCTTCAATTTCATCGTAATATTTTGCTTGCGTTTACATCGCAAAAAGTGGTCAAAAAATATTTTCATTTATTATATTTATTTTTAAACTAATACAATTAATAATACCCTGAACATCATAAAAAATCAATGTTGCAAACAATATTTATAAAAATATAATAAAAAAAAAACTATATTTTATAACTGAAATATCTTAGTTTCGCATTTTAGCAATATTTGCGGAATTTTCGCGATATTCGACAACGTAATTGGCAATGAAACTGACAACACTGCTTGCAAGTACTGCCAGACTTCATGGAAATTATAGTTAAATCAGATATTGTGTATTTCTTTATTGCCTTTATTGACGCTGCAACTTGACGTTGCTTCAATGACGATTGACAGATAATCTTGATATTTTTTTTTTAAATAGAGTTCAATAAATATTGTCGCTTCTTCAAATTTCTGTCTCTTTTCGGAAAGTATTGAAGTACTGTGTCTAACCTTATCTAACCAACGCCTTAAATGTTTTAGTAACAATGTTGAACAACGATATCTAATCAATGCTCCCTATACTTAGTTGATAATTCTTAGAATGAAAGTAATTTGAAAATAGCTATATAGTAGTGCTAAGACCGGAACGAATATGCATGTACGCGGCATAATTGATGCACGTATTAATTTGGCGGATTTAACACAAATTACCTAACTATCAGGGCAAAGCATATTGCTTATATCCAAAGACAAAACAACAATCAACAGAATTTGAGACAAAAGCTTTCGAGGTTTGCCACATTTTTAAATAATAAATTGGGTTGAGACATTTTTGTGGATGTCAGCTCCTAAGGAATGCATTATATATGTAGTTGAAATCGCTTACAACGACCTTCAAGCGACCAATGAAATTAAGTCGTTAGTGCTAAACTTGTTTAATCAGAAATGTTTAAATTTTAAAATACCATCAAGTGCTCTGTGTTGTTTAGATTTATTTGGAAAAAATTAACATAATTTTTATTAAATAATTAAACGTTCAAATTGAGCATTTTTAAAAATTTTTGATCTAGAACCAATACAATTAGTCTAAGAACACTCTTACTGAATCAATATACAGAGGAAAATTTAAGTTATAGAAATGACTTTACGTTATTTAATAGTTAGTCCCTGCTTAATGACTCATTTTTTCAAAATTGAACTACAATTTACTTGAAAACTTTATGAGAAAGGACGGCTATAGATTACGCTGTGTGAATTAGAAGCGTTCTATATCTACGTTTAAAATTTAAAATTTCAATTATATCTTTGTATACACATATGGTCAAAAATATAAGTACACCCTTATTTTTTCTAAGACTCGTAAACAAAAATTCATTTAAATTGAAAGAAAAAACAAATACTAATTTCATTTGTTATAACACTAGAAATAAAATAAATACTAAAACAATAAAAAAAAAACAAAAATTAAATTCAGTATTTTTCAAAAAATAAGAAATTAACCAAAAAACATTTTACAAAATAATAAGTACATTTAGCTAAAATAAGCAAAAAAGTAAAAAAATCCGCTTTTTTGCTAAATTGGCTGAGTTTCGCTAGAAGCCGGTATATCCACCTTTATTTTCAATTATTTTGTAGACTCTTTTTGGTATGCGGGCAATAAGCTTCCTGCAGGTTTCTACTGATATTTCATACCAAGTTTTTTGAACAAAATTCCATAACTGATCCTTATTTTTAAGAACCTCCTTTCCAATTCTTTGTTTCAACTCTCCTTAAAGATTTTTGATTGGATTATCTTGAAACAAATCGTTTACCAACTTAGAAGTATGCTTCGGGTCGTTATCCCGCTGGAATACCCATCTAAGAGCCATACTTTTCACAGCATAGTTCAACATCGTATTTTCCGAGATATCTTTTCAGTGGGATCTGGCCATAGTGTGGTAATTCGATGTATCGGACCGACACCATACCACGAGAAACAATCCCAGACCATAATATTGCCGCCCCTGTGCTTGACCATCTTCTTTGTAAAGAGAACATGGAATTCCTGACCCTTAAGGTGTCCAACATTCCGGGCAAAGTCGTTTCCAAATACATTAATTTTTGTTTCATCGCTCCACAAAAGGTTTCACCATTTTTTTTACCGTCTCCTCCGGACCAATTGGAATGGCTTCTTGCAAACGCCAATCTAGCCTTTCAATTTTTTTGTCTAAGCAAAGGAACTCTTCTGGCTATCCGTCCTGGTAAATGTGTTTCTTGTAGTCTACGACGAACCATTCGCGATGAAATTACATTTCCAATTTCTGCTGAAATCACTCTTGAGGACACAAGCGGGGACCTTCTTCGCAAGTGTTATAATACGGATATCTGTTGTTTTTGAAGTTTTTTTAAGTTTTCCGCGAGTTTCGACGGGCTGTTAGGCTTTAAAGCATTTTGTACCAAAAAATAGCGACCGATTCATAGTTTCTGATATAGAACGAAGACTTTGGTCTCTTTCTCTTAGTCTTGAAACAATTTTTTTCTCCTAAGAGAACAATGACTTTTTCCACCAATGGCTAATTTTTTAATATAATATTTTATTATGAATAAAGATAAACAACAGTAAAATAATTAGCCTTTCCAAAAAGACTACAGCAGACTGTGACCATATTATAGAGTTGAGCAAAAACTAACTAACTAAAACTAACAAAACTAACTCACAATGAAAATAACGGGGAAGCCCCAGTTTTGTTTTTACTTTTAAAGACATTACCATATTAAAGCTATTTAAATAAAAAAGAATTGCCATGTTTACTTTCGGTTAAAGTAACTATAATTAAACATAAAGCAAATATAACCAGGTGTACTTATTTTTTCGACCATATGTGTATATATGTAGGTTCGTTTTTTTCTATTGCTTTGTGATTTGATTAAAATTACTTATGGAAATTATTTAGTGAATATGTATTATGGATACGGATATTTATATTATGGATACAAATTTTAAATTTAGCTAAAAAAACATCCTTGCAAATGGTCTCTGATTTTGAAAAATCGTTAGTGTCATTAAATTCAGTGTACACAAATTATATTTACGATGTATGTATATTCGAAGCTTGTTTAAAAGCTATAAAATTTTAAGCATAATATTATAAATCAAAGGATTTATTTTGCTCTGAAATCTGTGCTTCTTACATGAGATTAGACCCGTATTTGTATTTCAAAATTGACACTTAACTGATGCCTTCAAAAAGGACTAACGAAATATTATCAGATAAATGTTAAAATATACATAAGAAAAGTATGCACTCGTATATTTTTTAAAATTTATAAGTTATGATGTAATGATGATGGTGATAACATTTATATGTATATTCTGATTCAAAATCAAAATATAAATAGGAATTTTATTACTAGAGAAGTTACCAATATTTGCGCCTGGGAACAACGAAAAGCATCAACTCTCTTCGCCTTTACAATTTATGGGTCATTTTTCCGGTGACTACTAAAATCCTGTCTGATTTTAATGATTTCTAATCAATTTTGGATATTAGATATAATGGCTGCGAAAATTGCAGTTATTTCAATTGGCAAAAATTAAAGGAAAGAGGTCATTTGAAGCTTAATTTTGTTCCGCTTCATTCAAGAAAAGATTTATCAAAATTGGTTAAGAATTGTGTACTCCAAGTTGATTTATCCAAAAAGTGAATAACAGCCTGCCATTAATCTTTAAAATATTATCTTAATTAATCGTCTTCACTTACCTTACACAATGGACACAGGATCAATATCCTGGTACATTGATCACACACGCTATGACCGGTTTTGCAGAAATATATCGGTGCCTTCATTGGGAAAGCGCAGCCGGGGCACTTTAGCTCTTCGATCAAGCGTTCATAATGTTTAACGGGGATATCCTTTAATGCCGCATCTTGAGCCAAACCTCCCACTGAGACGTTAGAGCCGCCGTTCATATCCTCAGCCGCAAGACTTGATCGCAAAACTACAGAGTCCTTTTCCTGATTTTCCTCAGGTTTCACTTGAACACACGTGACTTTAAGCGGTTCGGCCAATTTTGATGTCGTCACAATCGTACTTGAAGTCGGTTGAATTTGAATATTGGTCGTGGCAATCGTATACGGTTCGGTTACTTGGAAGCCAGAACTAGTTGGAGGAAACTTGGGCGTAACGGGTGGCGAAGTCAAAGGTCGATTACCGCCTACTCCAATGCTGCGTGTGCGACTTAGCATGGGAGGCTTAGGCGGGGGCGTGGTTGGTGTTTTCGGAGCTTTCAAGGGTAAAGTGGCATACTTGATGGGTGTTATAGGACTAGCGACTTCGGTATCGGAAGCATTATCAATGTGTTGTTCGCGCACCAAAGTCTTTTTCGTATTGTACGAGGAGGAATGGGAAATATCATCACCTTTTTCGAGCCTATTAGAAGTTGCAGATTTTGAGGCGGTTTTCTCATCACTGGCATACTCGGCCGACTCGGTGACGGTATTGGTTAGGAAGACGCGACGCGACTCATTAAGTTTCTCAATATTCTTGAGATGACCAATGATTTTCAAATCGTCTAGATAGTCCTCGGAGGAAGAGGTGTTGACGCCATTCGTTGCAGCAGCACCATTAACATTTGCCGTTTTAGGGGAAGCATGTGTTGAACCGTTGGTGGAACTGGAAGTACTGGTAGTAGTGGAAGTAATTTTAGTTTTTATTGTGGAGCTGCTGTTAACGTCGTTAATTTCTTCTGCCTTAATTTCGGAGAATTCCGAAATTTCTTCTATGGTATTCATGGTATAACAAGATTAACTTATCAACGATTTAGTGGACAATGATTGCGCGTTGCGTTACACCAATGGAATTCTCATCTAGTTTATAAAATACAACATTTGCTAAACGTATTCACAAATTTGCACTAGTTAACGCTTAAGTTACCGAAACGTTATGTATTCCACCGAAAGGTTTTTAAAACTACTCAATTCTTGTTTCTTTTGAATTTCATATACTTTGCGCCGCATATATCTCCATTCAGTCCGTATAATTGGCTTATATCTTATCAATAAAACACTCGAAAACGCGGAGGGGAAACGAAAACAAACTGTTGACGTGAAGCAAAAATTATATTCTCAGGTTCCGATTTTATTGCATGTAAGAGCCGCCATCACTCTACTAGTGATACCAGTGTCATTTAAATTTCTTTCCGTTTATTTCTCTATTTTGATTTATTCTCTTTTGCATTGGATACCTTTTGAAACAAACTGCAAAATAGGAAAAAAAACGTCTATAATTAACGTTGATTTCCGAATGACGAAGAAGCTGTCGAACACGGTGGTGTTATCACTTTGTTTGATCAAAATTTACAGGTTTTCATTGCGACAGATTATTAGTTAAGAACTGATTGCTATGAAAATATTTTAGCATGGCGAGAAAGAGAGAGAGAGAGAAAGAGCCGGCAGTCTAGATTAGGGTGTGTAAAAATGAAACCGATTAACCGGGTTTAATAGAACTTGTACAACATGTACTTGCACTTTTGTAAATTGAAAATGTAAATAAAGTTATCGCTGAGATCGCCTAAATCTTCAATACCATTTTAGGGGAAAAATTGACGGTAATTTTTTTTTTAAATTATCCATTTTACGCAGTTGCAGCCTACCTGTTTTCAATAACAATTGTTTATGGAAAACGAAAAAAGGAACAGAATGTCCGCTTTAAGCGGAAAAACGGCTGTCGAGAAGATGGAGCAAAGAGGATATCACGAAGGATTTGTTTAGAGATACTTTTCCCCAGTAGGGATTTTATGACAGATCAAACTATCATAGAACCGGTGTTCAGTATAATCAATCAGTGTTTTATAGGGTGGCGCATAAGCAACGTTAAGATTTGATCAGCGAATACATTTTTTGTTTAAGTCTTTTTTTTCATCTCTTTACAGAATTAACTAAATAATACTTGGGAAATTTATGATGAAAGGCTCAGCACAGAACAAAGAACCAAATTTGTTTAATTTTACTTGGAAAGTCAGCATTCGATTATTCAGATCATATCGAAATTTCTTTCACGTTCGAAATGCTCCCAGCGCTCAAACAATTTACCGATTGGTTAAGCGCTTTGGGCAGCAAAGGTCTGTCTGTGATCTTCCGCGCGCTGGAAGACCTCGCGCATTTCGAAATAAAGTGACCATTGCTCGAGTGCTAGCAAATATTGAGGAAAATCCCAAAACTTCCACCAGGCGACGTTCTCAGCAGTTAGAGATGTCTAGGCGGCCTTTGCAAAGAATTTCGCTTATGTTACATCTTTTCCCATACAAAATGCAATTGGTTCACGAGTTAAAACCAAATGATGCACAAGAACGCGTTCAATATAGTCGCCTATAACGTTACTTATGCGCCACTCTTTACAAAGAATGTGATTCATGCGTTTAGAGCAAATTATATTCCACATAACAAGCCTATTGGACGCATAATTCGCTACACCATCCAAAAAATTTGAGATGCATATTTGCTATTGGCTAATACGTGACCACATCCAGCAGAGCAGTACAGAAAATATAGCGGCGGTAGCTAAGAGTCTACGCGATGACCACAATGAATCGAATCGGGAGCTTGATTTAACGTAGGGTCTTGATTTTTGTAGGCTTTGACAAAATTAAAATCTTCCAAAAATTGTCTTTTGGAAGGTTCAATCTTTGAGCTCTTGAAAAACTTGAAGAAGATCCATTGTTTTCAACCAACTTTTTGTTCAGCGATTTTCACCCATTTTAGGCACAAAATCTACGTCAATAAGCAAAACTGCCATGCTTGAGCTAAAGAGCAACCCGCACAGGTTCAAGACCAGCCATTACATACAGACAAAACAACAGTTTGGTGGGGTTAATGGACTGGTGAAATCATTGGTTCATTTTTCTTTAAAAAATAGGTCGGATGAAAGGTAACGCAATATTTGCCGTCTGAAATCAAAACCCATGATCCCATTTGGTACCAACAAGGCAGCGCCACTTTGGAGTTTGTTAATCAGGAAAAAGATTAAATAAAAAAATTGATCTACAAGCAATAGCTGCCTGGTTTGCGAATGCAACATAAAAATCTGCTATGGGTTCGAGATGAGGAAGCTACGCTTTTTATTCGAAAAATTGTAAACAAACTCTCAATAAGCTATTGAACGATTTCGACGAAAGTCTTGCCATCATAGTGAACGGAGCTCCGTAACGAGCCATACCGTCGCGGTAACGAACTCCATTAATTGTTATTGCATGGCCAGGGCCAACAACTGCACCAAAGACTAACACTATGTGGCTACATTTATTTCTCAACAACAAGTGATTACGATAAGAGTGCGTTTCAACGCCGATGATGATTTGTACAAAAAAATCAGTATCCAACCGCTGTGTTTACCTAAATTATTTGGAGAATTGTTCATTTAAAAGTTCAACTTAAATGTATTTTCGAAATTCTTTTTGCCGCTAAGTAGGCGCAACTGTCCTCTATACTGACGCGGATTTTATAGACGATTTGTCACTTAGTTTGTTTCGCAGTGCTCCAGTTTATCAGTTTATCTAAAGTGTCTTTTGAAATTTTTACACGGGATAAAAATACCATACAAAAACAAAAAACTTGGATCACATTTTGTGTTATAATACAAATGAAATTCGATGTGCACCGAATTGCTGAAAATATGCTAATAAATATGGGAGAAGGCTTACGATAAATAGACTTTTTCAAAAATACGTGAGATGTGATGATGCAGTTTCAACTGAAGTTATCATCGATAAAATGAAGGAAATGGGGACTGAAAATCGTCATTAAGTGTGGGAGAGACAGCCGCTGAGCTCTCTGTATTTCACTAATCAATTCGTATCTGGGTATGAAACGCGATGCGGTTCCGACTGGTTCTGAAATACCTGAATTTTATTCAAAAATTCGACCTCGTAAAAGTCGCTTAAGACATGCTGTCAATTCCGATCCTACATCCATAAAACGCATTATAACTGGTGATAACACATGAATTTACGCGTTTGACATGCGCCCACCGCCTAAATGAAGCATTTGTGAGTAAAAGCAAATACATCTGTTATAAAAAGTGTTTTCCGTAACAAAAAATGTCACCGGTTGTGGGTTTTTATGTGAGAAAGTGTTTCCTGGGACACCTGTTATATAAAAAAGAAATATAGTTACTGATTTTTTTATATAAAAACTGTTTTTATACCTAAGATACTTTTCACATTAGAAAACTGTCTTTATTAACTAAATCCTATTTTATTGGCACTTTTCTTATGTGAAACTGTATTTATTGATAGTTTTCATATAAGAAAACTGTTCTTATTGACATTTTTCTTATATAAATGTGTCTATGTTGTCATTTATCATATAGAAAACCATCCCGGTTGACACTTTACAGCACAGAGAAGCATCTTTGTTAATAGTCTTTGCTGACATTTTACATAGAAAAAGAGTCTTTGTTGACACATCTCATATAGAAATGAACTTTTGTTGACGCCTTTAAATAGAACATGTTGACACTTTTCTTATAGAAAAATTGTTTTTGTTGCCTCTTTTCGTATCGAAAACTTAGAAATATTTTACTGCAGAGAAAAGGTCGGTTAAAAAATCTTTACTTCAGCAGGGCTGCTCATTTAGCGGTTTCAAACCACCGGTCTGGCAAGGCTGTCAACTGTTAATTACCTGCCATCTGAAATGTTATTTATTTAGTGAAAGGTTTGCCATTTACGAATATGGATCGTTTAACAACCGAAGAATGCGTAAAAGTAATTAAAACATACTACAAAAGTGGTGATTCAAACGTGGGCAATGAAATAAAAGTTTCATTTAACTTTACTTTTGAAACCGAAAAATGGATATTGAAATGGAATGGAAATAAATTTTCCCGAACAACATATAAAATACCATTAAAATCTTTTAATACACAAATTACACAAAATTTTAGCTAAAAATTAGCAATATTACAAAAAATTATTTGATGAGGCACCTAAAATACTTGGGAAGATTTACAACTTCATAATTGGTAAATGTCCGAAATTTGTATGAGGAATTACCGTTAACTGGTGATGAGACATGAATTTACGCGTTTGGCATGCATACCAGTCGACGAGTTTCGAGATGATGCCTTCTAATTGATCACAAACCGAAAAATAAAACACCTCAATATCGATCAAAAGTTAAGATAATTTGGCTGCTTTCTTTAGTTAACGCGATGTTGTGCACTCGGAATTTTTCTCAGAAGATCAGATGGTTAACAAATAATATTACCTGGGTATTATGCGGCGTATAGAGGAGCAAAGGGATCGAAAAAGCCAGATTTGTGGAAAAAAAAACTCATCGATTTTGTATTACGATAATGCACCATTTCACAGCGCTATCATTGTGAATGATTTTCTGGCCAAAAAACGAAAAATATAAAAAATATCATTGAACAACCACTACATTAATCTCATATACGTAACTCCGGATGAAATTTGTTCACTTTCTAAAATTAAAATTACTACTTCAGTCGAAAGAAAATTCGCGAAAGAAAATTCGTGATGAGAACTAAAATTTTTTCCAGAAAACAATCTTGAAAAAATTTTTTAATGATTGCGTTATTCGTTGGAATGAATGTATTGTGTTTTATTTCATATAGCAGGTATTTTTGGAGAAAAAAATAAACGAAAACCACTAGTTACTTATTATTTTGTGTCAATACCCGGATTCCAGATGACTTAAGAAAAACAGCATTTACCATCCCAATCGCGATACCTGATGTTTAATAAACGTCATGGTAAACCTGTCAATTATTAATCGATTTGAATATTTTTGCTATTTGTTTAATGAGCATTCAGTATTCTCTTTATTTGGCATTAATACGAGTAGTGCTGGTGTCTTGACTAGCCAGCCAACCCCGCGCTCGAAATATCTACTGACGTCGTAGTCTAGTGCGTGCTTTGAGTTTTATGCCCTGTTGAAAGCTTTGGAACATAACATATGAGATAATAGTACTCGTACATGAGGAAAAGCCATAAACCTCAAATGAATAGGCAAACAATTATTGCAGATATACTCGTAAACTTGTTTGTCTTTTATCTTCTTCTTTGATTTAAATGCTTGACGTGAAATTATTGTTTTATATAAAAGAATTAAAATAGAATAAAATTTATTTTGGTTCTTTTGCAAATTTTTTAAATATATCGTCATAAATGAATGATTAAGTAGCTAAATTTGGCTTTGACCAATATAACATTAGGCTCCCAGCAGGTAATCAAACCAGATTGTAATCGTTGGTCAAATCAATCGATTGGAATTTTCAACCGTAATCAAAACTAAATAACAAATTTAAAAACTGAGAAAGTTAACTGGAAATTTTGATACCGGTATTATATTGGTTTTTAATGTTTTTGCATTTGTGAATTTATAACACTGTGCAACATTTTTCTTGGCTGGGTTGATGATTCCTTCATCAACTGAAAGTCTTATTTACACATAGCAGCACTGCCGAAGGACAAACCATCCTGGTGTTCTCCCTGTTCTGAAATATGCTGTTGAAACTTTTGTTCCGAAAAACAATAATGTATGAAATAATTTCCAAAAAGAAAAACTGGTTCCAAGCTTATTTTTAAGGATTTGCATGGTTGATATGGGGTGCATAATTTTTATAGTCACACAGAGACAAAAAAAATATTACTTAAATTAGATTAGACATTTTAATTTTATATGAAGCTTTAAAATAAAAACATTTTTGCCCAAACCTACAGGTAATTTAGGCCCTTACAAAACATGGAAATTCTGCTATTACATAGCAGATAACTCTTCTCTAAAATAGCTTTTCGTTTGAATTGTCATAATTCGAAACGCTGCAAACATTGAAAGTAAATACATATTTTTTATTCCAAATACGAAATATCGCTATTTTTAGAAACGGTTATAAGCCAGCTTTGGTAAGTGTAGACAAATAAACTCAGATAGTTGAAGGTGAGCAAAATAACTTTTGTTTGTTTAGAATTTAACTTAATGAACATTCTTTTTTGTCATTTTTTTTGTTGGTTTAGTTGACGAGATAGCATATCTACAACCTGCTGGCCAAGAATTCATGGGAGCCAAAACCTCCACCAACAACAGCAGTTTGCAATCATAGCGCCGTCCATAGAAACCCTGCCCTAAATGAAGCATTTGTGAGGAAAAGCAAATAGATCTGGTATAAAAAGTGTTTTCCGTAACAAAAAGTGTCACCGATTATGGGTTTTTATGTGAGAAAGTATTTCCTGGGACACCTTTTATATAAAAAAAAAGAAATATTTTATCTGATTTTTTTTTTTTTTGTATAGGAACTGTTTTTATATAGGGTGGCGCATAAGTAACGTTCAGATTTGATCAGTAAATACATTTTTTGTTTAAGTCTTTTTTTCGTCTCTTTACAGAGTTAACTAAATAATACTTGGGAAATTTTTGATGGAAAGGCTCAGCACAGAACAAAGAATCAAAGTTGTTCAATTTAACTTTGAAAGTCAGCATTCGATTACTCAGATCATATCGAAATTTCTTTCATGTTCGAAATGCTCCTAGCGCTCCAACAATTTACCGATTGGTTCAGCGTTTTGCAAAACAAAGGGCTGTCTGTGATCTTCCGCGTGCTGGAAGGCCTCGTGCAGTTCGAAATGCAAGCAAGTATTGAGGAAAACCCCGAAACTTCCACCAGGCGACGTTCTCAGCAGTTAGAGATGTCTAGGCGGTCTTTGCGAAGAATTTTACATATGTTACATCTTTTCCCATATAAGATGCAATTGGTTCACGCCGTTAATTGGTTAGTCGCCGTTAACGTTACTTATGCGCCACCCTTTACATACTTTTCACATTAGAAAACTATCTTTATTGGCTGAATTCTATTTTGTTGACACTTTTCTTATGTAAAACTATACTTATAGATACTTTTCGTATAAGAAAACTGTTTTTGTTGATATTTTTCTTATAGAAAAGTGTCTATGTTGTCATTCATCATATGGACAAGCGTCTTTGTTGACACTTCACAGTACAAACAAACATATTTATTAACAGCCTTTGCTGACATTTTATGTAGGAAAAGAGCCTTTGTCTCATGAATAAAGGAACTTTTGTTGACGCTGTTAATGCAGAAAATGTTTTTGCTGGCACTTTTCTTATAGGAAGCTGTTTTTGTCGCCGCTTTTCGGATAGAAAACTTAGCGTAGAAAATATTTCACTGCAGGGAAAAGATCGGTTAAAATTGTTTGCTTGTACAGAGTTTAATGGTTTCAAAACAGCCGGGCTGGCAAGGCCGTCAGCTAGTAAGTATCTGTCATCTGAAGTGTTATTTGTTTAAAGAAAGGTTTGCAATTTACGAATATGGATCGTTCAACAACCGAAGGACGCGTAAAAAGAGTTAAAACTTACTACAAAAGTGGTGATTCAAACGTGGGCAATAGAAGGTCCAAGAATTGTAATAAAATAAAAGTTTCATCGATATTATAGCTTTATGTGTGTTTTAGTTAACTTTAGTTTTGAAGCCGAAAAATAGATACCCCTATCTATATCTTATATCGATATAACCAAGAAATTTTACTGAACAATATATAAGATATCATTAACATTGCTTAATATTCGAATTACATAAAATTTAAACTAAAAATTAGCAATATTACAAAAAGTGATATGATGAGGTTTAGGTGCTTGGAATACTTGGAAAGATTTACTTCTTCATAACAGATAAACGTCCAAACTTCTTATGATGAATTACACTCGAATATAAACTTTACCTATTATAAGTTTATTGGTGGCATTGCCTTAAAACTTATGAAACCTTATCATGCCGTAGCATTTAGGTGGAATCATACTATAATTTTAGACAATATTGAAAAAAACCTGTTTACGATCACTTCGAATGATCGACCATTCTTAGAGACAAATGTTAATACATTTATTTATATTACAGTGCGTTTTTGTCGTTGTCACTTGGGGAAAGATTTAACAATTTAATGTGTTCCTTTTACTTTGTTTGCTTAGGTTTATACGCATACAGGATGTCCGTCGGGAAGGTATACCACTTTGTTTGTTTCTAATTTTCGATTAAATTAGAGAGAATGGATCTTATATTGATACATTTTTTATTTAATGTCGGCAATTATGTATGCAATACAATATCAGATAAATGTCCGCCTCTGTTAGCCTCACAAATGCGAGCCCTTTTGAGCACATTTTTTATTACATTTCCACACATTTCACGCGGTATTTCATTAATTTCATCACAAATATTTTGTTTGAGTTGCTCAAGCGCTTCTGGTTTGTTGGCATAAACCTTGCTTTCAGATATCCCCACAAAAAGAAGTCCGGAGCAGTCAAATCACCATTTCTTGAAATAACTTGTTGTGGGAAGAGGTCTCGCAGTAATTCCATTGTAATCCTGGCTGTATGCGATGTGGCACCGTCTTGTTGATACCACATGTTAACCAAGCCCAAAGCATGCAGTTGTGGTGTTAAAAATTTTCAATCATATCACGATATCGCTCCCTCCTGACCAAATTGCATACCAGACTGTCACTTTTAATGGGTGCAAAGGTAACTGATGAATAATTTGAGGGGTTTCCATTGCCCAGAACCGACTATTGTTTATTCACATATCCATTCAAATGAAAATGTGCCTCGTTACTCATTATGATTTTTTCAAGAAAATCGGGGTTGTCATGAGCGAGCTGTAAAACTCTATTGGCATATGAACGGCGGCGTAAATGGTCTTGTGGAAGAAGCTCTTGTGTCAACTGAATCTTAAATGGAAACTAATGCAAATCCTTGTGCAAAATTGTAGCTAAAGTTGTTCTTCCAAGCTCCTGAGCACGGCGTCGAATTGACGTTGATGGATTGTTTTGAACACTTCCTTGAGCAGCAGTAATGTTTTCAGCCGATCTTGCAGTACGTTGTGATCCATGCTTGGCCCTATCAGCTATACAGACCCTCTTTCTTCGAAATGGTTGTTTCTCCCAAGTTGGTTTATCGAATATTTTTCCATAATAAATTTGCCACGTCTCTGCTTCACGACTGCCAAATATGAACTGTCAAGACTAATGCATACCATAATATCGGCAAAACAGAGTAGTATATTTTCCCGACGGACACCCTGTAGAAAGTCAATATGTTGTACAATAATATTCAAGTCTATTTAGACCAGCGCGACGCGACACGACATATATATATACATATATATATATATATATATATATACAT
>JAHXMU010000051.1:1070938-1150335 GCA_019455685.1 Philornis downsi | reverse complement strand
GTGTGTGTGTGTGTGTGTGTGTGAATTTGCGTCCTTTTTTAAAGGAAAACAACACGTTGCAAAGTTTACATCAGTAAGGTTCGCCGAAAACAAACAAAAATTGCTGTGTGAACTTTTTTATCTTTTCCTAAAGGATTTAACATTCCTTTAGGAAATGTTAGTATTTTGTTTAGACATAAAAATGGTTTTTTTCTATTAACAGTTAAATTTTTTTCAAAGTATAGACTTATACAATTTTTTTAAAATGTATCCAAAAAGTAAGACCAATTGCCGGAACTCTGAAATATTTTTCTACGGCTACAGAAATCACTTCATAAATGTCATTAGTGTTTGAGCTACGCTTGGTTTAGTACGAACGATTTCGGCGATTTTTACAATGTTTAATTTGGTTAAGCATATAAGTTGCAATAAAATTTTATTTACGATATGAAGTTTGTACTGCGAAAACACATAGAATGTTTCAGAAGGCGTTTGGTGAACAGACTTTGTCGCAAAGAAATGTGTGTCACTTAAAGTGATGGAAGTTGAGCTCGAAGAGCGTACCGGACGACAACTCGTATCTAATGATAAAAATCACATCCTACAAATTCGGGATCTGCCGATGACCCATTACGAACCTTTCTAACGATGTTGGCATTTTAAACGAATCAACTAAATTAAATTTAAAAGATGTTTTAGCCCGAAGAATTATCAAATCTCCATTGGTACTAAAAATACTCTTCTTAATCTCATTTTGCACTCTGTATGGTACTTTTTTACTCGGTTTGTGAGTTACACGATTTTTAGTTCAACGATTCCGGCCTGAAAGGAATTCTCCATACTTTTGTTGTAATTAACCGATTTTGCTGTTATAACAAATGCAAAAATCGCTTCTAACACATCTTTCCAGTAGTAGAAACGCAAGGTCTTTCACATTGAAGACATCCATGAGTTGTTTTTTATTGAATGCTTTAAATTCGCCGAAATGTCTAAGACTTTTATTGCTTTTAGTATCCATTATAAAACAGCCACTGGTACAACAGAGCTGAGAAGTTATTCGTCAATTTCGTTCGCCGATCCTTCGGAAAAAGGCGGAGTGTTATGTGCCCTACTAGAAGGTTATGCATGTGCGACTGCCAATTAGTAAATTACAGTGACATCGAGGTAAATGGAGAGATAAATTTAAATTTAATACACTACAATATTGTAGCATAAAGTCCCCCATGATTTCTTTGTAATGTTGAGTCTTGGGTCTCAAGGCACTCCTCCAGAGACCTCGCTCTCAAATTTAATTTTGTGAAACTTGGAAAGGAAGACATACCCGTGCAGTCTTCAGCACAAGTATTACCTTCAAAATCATCCCAATACAAGGCATTTTAAAGTATAAATTCCGCTACTGAGTACTGATGTTGTTATGACAGCTATTTGCGTGAAATACATTGTACGGTTTAAATAGAAATTTCCTTTTAATTCGACTTCATTGCACTAAAAGTGGTGAAACTCTCAAATCAGGAATGCACCCTGAAATTTCGCAGAAATAATCATACGATACTCAGCTATGTAGGAGTAAATTTTAATAAAAGCAACCGTTTTAATAAAAATATAACATTTTAATATCCAAATAAACTTCGATCTTCAAATCTGAGAGTATGATTATGAAGAGCAAGAAATATTCAATTATAATCGATAGTAGATAGAATATGATTTTTTGCAAGTAATATAATTTAAAATTGGTGTTTTGTGGTTTTTAAGCAAAATTTCTGAAATACTCGTATGCATTTTATAAGCAAAATGTAAAGTACTTATTAAGGATCACTAGAAGAGTAACATATCCAAAAAGTACTATTCCTAATGTTTTGGCTGTCTGATCAACGTCCAAGAAGAAGAGGGTTGGAAACCACGTCGAAGTCTGTATATCGCTTATGATTCATATAACACCGACGCTAATGATAATGGGTCCATGAACTTTAATGATTATTTTTTACCCCGAACGCCCTTAGAACAGATACATCCGCTGGCGTAACTGTCCTCTCTTATTTGAAAAATTATGAAAAATTAAAAAATAGTAAATTGGTCGCCTCGAACTCTGGAGCAGCAAAAGCCTTCAACAACGTATTCGATGGGCAGCGCAGAAGAGGTAGACCCAATCTTCTTTGGAAGGACCAAGCTTCCGAAACAGTGTACAAATTTAATGTGAGGAATTGAAGGAGAAACGCAGAAGACCAAAGTCCTCGGCACTATTTTTCATCTGCGGCTTATAGTAAATAAGGATTTATATTCTAGTCCACATCTAAGTAAGTAGATAAATTTAGTGTGGGGATGTCTTGGTACTTACTAACTTACATGGCAACCAGAATATACATACTTACTACTTGCTTCGATCTTCTGCGCTTCTTTTCCAATTCATCACACCAAGTTTCGACAGTACTTCAAATCCTGATCCTGCCAAGGGGGTCTTGGTAGCCCTTTTCTGCGCCATATATCAACTTCGTTGTCGAAAACTTTTCGTTCTGGAGCAATTGGATCCATCCGTACAACATGACCTATACAACGCAATCGCTGTACATTAATGCGATTGACCACATCCATGTCGATACGTAGCTGTTACAGCTCATTGTTCATGTGACGCCGATACTCTTCGTTAAAGATTATGGGTCCATATATGTTCCGGGGTATTTTTCTCTCGAAGACTTCCAGCACTGATTCATCCGCTTGTGTGATTCTGTGCCATACAACAAAACAGGTAAAACCAACGTCCAATACAGTCGGATTTCTGTGTGTCGAGAGGGAGCTTTAACATTAAATCGCTTGCTTAGCCTATATGAACATCTGTTAACAAGCAATACTATCCTCTTTATCTCCATGCTTACACAGTTCATTTTGATCCAAAGTTATAGTTGTCAAGTGAATAGACTCATTGTTCGTTGAAACAAATAACTTTGTTTTATCCTCCTTTCCCACCAAACCCCATTTTTGCTGATTACTTTTCAATTCTTGAGAAGGCTGCAGTCACATTTTGTAGTTCTCTGCCAATAATGTATATACCGTCTACATGCGTGAGTAACATATGGCTCTTGTTAAAGATGGTGCAAGTCATGTTAACTGCAACTTTCCTCATAATCATCTCCAACAGTATATTGAAGCTGTAGCCCTGTCCAAATCCTTGTTTGGTGTAAAAAGCCTCTCTAAAATGTCTGTCTATCGTCACAGAATTCTTCGAACCAGTCAGCGTCCTTCTACAAAAACATATAAGCTTCACGGGAATTTCAAAATCGGACGACGCGTCGTACAGTGTTTGCCGTATCGAACTGTCGAAGGCAGCTTTATAGTCGACGAAAAGGTGATAAATGTCGATACGATTTTCTTTGGCCTTCTCCAGAATTTGCTGTATTTTGAATATCTGGTCAGTTATTGATTTGCCACATCGATAAGTTCAGCTAAAATTGGCTTTAGCCTTTCACATATTACGTTCAATTGGACTTTACAAGCAAGGAGTAAAGGAAAAAAAGATATCAGACATGCATTCTTCGAGTCAAAACGTATTTAGGAGCTGATACATGTTGTCTGTCAGATCATCGCCACCGGTCTTAAACAGCTATGGCGGGAGGCAACCAGCGCCTCCAACTTTGTTGCTTTTAAACCACAATGTTACTATTCGGATCTGGTTTTGGTTCGGAGCTAGGCAATTAGGGTGATTTTTCAGTCGCGCTGCTATCCATAAACTTATAAAAATACTGTCTCCATAATTGCAGCACACTCTGCATGCCTGTGATCAGATTTTAGCCGCTGTCCTTACGGGAAGTAAGCTATGCTTCATAACCTTTACTTCTGGTCTTTTGATAGAATTTTTGGGTTTTACGTCTATCCCTGTATCTTTATAAATCCTAGCTCTCACGCTCTTTCCACAACCTTTTTTTCTGCCTCTCTTTTCTTCTCATTGTAGCATTCCCTAGGGGTACGCGTTACAATTGGCTGCAACGTTGCCCTATATGCAGCATATTTTTCCCCAGAAACTATGCGACATTCTTCGTCGAACCAGGGATTCTCCGATCGCGGTTTTTCATACCTTATTACGATTTTTGCAGCAGCTGCCATAGAATACGCAATATGTACCAGGGGTTCTCCGATTGCGGGTTTTCACACCTAAGTACGATTCTTGCAGCAGCTGCCATAGAATGAGCAATACTTGTATGTTGCCGCTGTGTGTAAGGAACATCAGGATAAAGGGCGTTTTGTAGTTGAAAGAGTTTGCTGGAGTAGCTTGTAGCTATCTCGGGGGTATACAGCTTAGCAAAGTCTACGTTTCTTGGGGCCTCGAAAATTATCTAATAAAAGGTATCAACTTTATCAATTGTGCGGGACCAAAAGCTTATTCATGAACTATTTTTTGATTTCTGCTAAATATTTATAATATTTTGATTTTGAAAATTTCACGAAATTTTTGAACAAGGTTTTCCTGGAAAACGGGAAAGAAAACTAAGCAAACTTGCCTGAAATTTGTGCCCGAGAAATTCTATAATGCTTTCTCTAATTGGTAGTTTTTTAAAAATTGCAATTTATACGCCATTTGTGGCAGGTATTAGCGTTTGTTTCTCGTTCTGAATGTTTTACTATAATTTTTTTTGGCATATGAATATCATTTTATATCCAATTTTTCGGACTCAAAAGTAAAGTTAAAGAAAACACACTAAAACTATAATTTCGATGAAAACTTTTATTTCATTACAATACTTGGACCTTGCCGTTATGTACGAAATACAATGTCATTTTAATGACCGCCTCTGGATTGGTTGCAGCAGTGCACCCTTTTGAAGTAGATTTTTAAAAAAATTCGGACCAATGACATCTCTGGACCATAATGTGCACCAAACAGTCACTTTTCCCGGATGCAATGCCTTTTTCACAATCACTTCTGGGTTCTCCGATCGCCACATGTGACAATCTTGCTTGTTGACGTAACCACCAAGTGAGAAATGAGCTTCGTCGCCAACAAAAATTTTGTTCGACTGAAAGACCACATTTGAATTGCCACTTCTGTCGTAATTGCTAAAAAATCCAGATTCGTAAATGGCAAACCCGTTCACTAAATAAATAACACTTCAGATGACAGGTATTTAATAGCTGACAGCCTTGCCAGACCGGCGACTTTGCAACCTTTAAAGGGATAACCCTGTATTTATGTAATGTTGTTAATTTTTCGAATATTATTCATCTAAATCTAACAATAAATGTAAATCTAAAAATACTGGTGTATTAAGTAGCTCATTGAAGATGACATATGATGGCATAGAAATTGAATTTTTTCATTTAATTTTTTTCATTTCGGAAGTCCGTATCGACAATGCAATTGATGGATTTTCAGCTTTTTAACGAACTTACTAAAGAAATAAGAAACTTTTTTTTACGATGCACACCAACGGACTTCACAATTCGCTTCGGAAATATTTCAAAGTATATGAATATTCCCAAAAAGGTCCCAATGATTCACTTGGGGGTTAACAAACTAACACAATCATTGTAACGTGATGTTCGCCTTTTCGTTGTCATTAACGGAACAATTAACAATTCAATTAAGAATGGTGAGAAATGTTTGCTTTGATTTAAAGCAACGCTATCACTCTTAATAAAAAATAAAAAAAACAAAAACAAAATTAACGCTCTACACGACAACTAGCCTGTTTCCACAATAGTTTATGTTATCCCATTTTATATTTTTGGTTTTCGTTAATTTCAGAACAAAATTTAAGACAATTTTCATAGTCATTTGTCAAATATATTTGTTAAATAGCTTTTAATTTGTTCTGAATTTAGTTTGCCACCGCTACCAATCGACTTCAATCAAAACTCACCGAAAGTAATATTTTTCTACATATTTGTAATTGATTTTATAGAGGTAATAGTTTTGTACATGAATATTGTTGCCCAGTTTTAGCCGTTTTTGAAGGTAGTTTTTATTTGAAATAAACGCATTCAATTGAACACCACGAATCGCCAACACGCCAAACTCAACTTAAACCGCGGGCTACCAAACGTCAACTGGAAAAAAAGGTTTGTTTAGTTTCAATATTAGACGGACAGACATTGCTGCCAGCAGCGAGCACATGCCATTCGGTCGGTTAGTCCACTGGCCACCCATCGGCCTCACATACCAAAAAGGTGGAGCGGTGTACGGTGGGGAAATCCCCCTTTTTGTTGTTGTGTGGAAAACCACCACCTTTAGCACCCTGGCGTTGTCAAACGGTATTGTAACACTTTTCCGAGTAGACATAGACATTGTAATTGCATTTAAATAATAATTTGTTATTCAGTTTTTCAACATTGCACTCGGCTTGCCATACATTTGTTTTGGGTGGGTATTTAAAAACAAAAACAAAATGACAAACTGGGTAATGAGATGTGCTAAGGTGAGTTGGAGCCGACCTTAGTGATCGGTGCAGTTGTCAACAGGCCAATTTTCTTTCCCGTTTTGTTGACATAATTGGCAGCCTTTTTAAATTCTTCTTTTCTTTTTTAAATTCGAAAATGTCGAAATTTCCACATTTTGTCATTTCTAAAAGTCAAAAAATTGATTTTTCGTAAATTTAAAAAATATTTGAAAATTTGCCAATATAAAAAAATATTAAAAATTATTTTTATTCAAAAAAAAGTATTTTACAGAGTGTTTTATTTTCATAGCAACCACGTTAACGATAATTTTCCCGATAGTGTACCGAAGAATGTACTCCAAATTCGCTGTGAGTTTAATTAAGTAGACGTCTTCAAATTGAAAATGTTTTTTTTTTAATATTTGGCTGAAGTAACAGTTATATTTTTAATTAGACTACTTCCCTAGAGTAGAATCTAGTTCGACTTTAATATTGGTTGGACTGAGACCTTTCAAATGGAAATATCTTAATATATAAAAACGTTCGTGCATATGTTTGTCCGACCATCAGATCTTAACGATTACAGCTACAGCAGCCATATTCACACCATAGGGTCGGTTGGTGCCCGATTAGGTTTTAATGAAGTTTGGGGCCGGTAGGTGGCGCTGGGGTAGACTTATTTCAAAAATTTATATTAATGAACCAATTTAACTGAAATTCAGAATGTGTGTTTCTTTGATCATGAGAAATTCGTTTGTGTATAAATGAACCCGGTAGGTGGCGCTGAGGTGGACTTATTTCGAAAATTTATATTTATGGTCCGATTTTACTCAAATTAAAAATGTATGTATGTTTCATTATTTTAACATTTTGTATATGTTTAAATCCAGTAGGCGGCGTTTCGAAAATAAATTTTTTCCCTCCGATTTTACTCAAATTAAAAATGTATGTATGTTTGAACATTTCAAAAATGAATCGTGGTTTGTTCCGATGCTTAAAACTCCAGAACGGCTGGACCGCTTTGCATAAATTTTTGTATATGCGTCTGGGTGGTGCCAGGGATGGTTTAGATTTACAATTCGGTCCAATTGGACAATGGGGCGTGGTACCTCCCATACAAACAAAAAATTAAAAATCAATTATTTCTGCTCCTGCTTACGGTATTTGAACAAAATTTGGTGCGTAGGTTTGGTGTACATATCTTAAGTGCTACTGCAAATATGGGCGGGATTGGACAATGGGGCGTGGTACCTCCCATACAAACCATAAATTAAATATTCAATATTTTTGCTCCTGTTTACGGTATTTGAACAAAATTTGGTACATCGGTTTGGTGTACATATCTTAAGTGCTGCTGCAAATATGGGCGGGATTGGACAATGGGGATTGGTAGCTCCTATACAAACCACAAATTAAAAAGCAATTATTTCTGCTCCTGCTGACGGTATTTAAACAAAATTTTGTATTTCGGTTGAGTGAACATATTTTAAGTTCTTCTGCAAATATAGGCTTTTCTTATTATAATAGACCGATTGGCATGAAACATTTCCAATAAAAATAAAATTTGAAGGCAAAGCAACGTTTGCCGGGTCGGCTAGTTGAATTATATAACAGTGACCAATTTTTCCATACTTACAAATTCAGTGAGATCGTTTAATTTTGATGGCTCAAAACATTAAACAAAAGGTTTACGTTTTAATGAGTTTCACATAATTTGTACACTAAACAAAAATATACTTATGTTTTGTTAGTTATGTTTTGTCTGCCTATCGAACTTTTGTAACAAAATCTGCTGTTTGTAGTCGCTTCGGAAGTTTTATTTTTAAGCTACGAATTCGTATAGACCACTTTCAAAATTAATGGAGTTGCAAAAGTCTTTAATTAAATCACATTTAAAAATTACCGCACTATATACTGCCAACAATGCTTCCTAAACATTTTTTTGGAATAAATAACGTGTTTTAGTAGTTGTTAAACAAATCTAAAATTACGAGAATGATCCTAAAACTAGCCGACCAGACGTAAGATGGTGCCAGCAGTTTGAAAAAAAAAAATTATTTTGGTGAAAAGTGGTTACCTTATAAATTATATGTTTTAAGTTTCAAGGCGTCACATTGTTTAGTATTTTTATTTGAGCCATCAAAAGTAAACGCTCTCAGTGAATTTGTAAACATGGAAAAAATTGGTCATCGATATGTAATTCAATATATCCATTTGAAAGGTCTCAGTTCAACCAATATTAGAGCCGAGCTAGTCTCTACTCTGGGGGAGTCTGCTCCTTGGTTTACGATTGTAAAATATTGGGTAGCACAGTTTAAACCGTACAAGCTGCCAAGACGAACACCGTAGTGGTCGACCAATTGAGATGTCCCCGTCAGACACGGTTAAGAAAATCCAAAAAATAATATTCGATGATCGTCGGCTGACTGTACGTGAGCTAGCTGAAATGATTGACATTTCAAAAAGTGCTAACGAAGATTTGAAGATGAGAAAGCTGTGAGCAAGATGGGTGCCGCGCTTACTTTCAATAGAATAAACAGCGTTGTGAAGGAGTTCCAGTACAATGTTTGGTGATGTTTCAGCGCAATAAAGCCGAATTTTGGCATCGATTTATAAACATGGATGGGGCATGGGTCCACCACTTCACTTCTGAGACAAAGGAACGGTCATAGCAGTGGACTGGAATGGGAGAATCGTGTCCAAAGAAGGCGAAGATGGTTCCATCTGAAGGTTATGGTGTCTGTTTTCTGGGATGCGCATGGGATTTGTTAATTATCTTCAGAAAGAAAAAACCAACAGCGTATATATATGGAAAAAAGGCCGCTTTTGGCGAAAAAGAAAGTGTTGTTTCATCAAGACAATGCTCTAGTCTTCACATCTACTATTACGATGGCCAAAATTAATTAAAGTTCGAGTCACTTCATCACGCAACTTATTCGCCAGATTTAGCTAACTTCGGACTATTTTCTATTTTCAAATTTGAAAAAATGGCTCGCTAGTTAAAGATTTGTTAACAATGAAGAGGTAAAGTCCGCGCTTGATGGCTATTTTAAGCAGTTTGACAGTTCTTACTATAAACATAAAAAGCTATTGAATATCGCTGGAAAAAGTGTATCGCGCCAAAAGGAGATTATGCTGAAAAGTTAAGAAAAATTTTCCCAACTTTTGTGTGTCTTCTTTGTTAGCTCGTCTAGTTTTGGCACCGCCCTGGTATTTTTCAGTTTCTGAGGCCACTTTATTATGTTTGAATGACTTATAATATATTCGTGTGGAAATCTTACGTTGACATAAAGGACCCTAAATTTTTAATTTTGAAAATGTTGCAGTCTTCCTCTTTTTTGTGAAATATTTAGATTTTCAAATTAGCATTTTCATTCACGTAGGTTTTATAATATATTTTTTATGTGTCCTTTTTAAAAAATGCATCTATTGGATGAATTGACACCGGTCGCTACGGTTGCAATATTTCCTTCGGTACGCACTCCACGCATTCGATTAATTATTATATTAATTAATATTATACTAATTATTTTAATCATTCTTTCTAATGTTTTTAAAAATCAACTGGAAAAAATTTAGGTTTTTATAAGTAGACTATAAATAGTACTATATATTTTATTTATAGTTAATGTCGTACTTCATCTTTAATAAAAACCCCATAACGCTAAAAAAATTTGAAATTTTGAAATTGACAGTTCTATTAATATGCAGACTCTTACGAGTACATGATTATTTTCACTTTCAATTGTGAATGCAATTAAGGGTACATCAAATTTAAAATAAGATCACCAACTAATCTTATTTCAAATAAGTTGCATATATTTTACGGCGACAACACGCTTAAGGATTGAAAATATTTTAGCAGTAGCTTTCTTAAAATAAATATTTTTGCCACCAAAATTGCATATATACGAAAACATTATGTATTTATTATATGAATTCAAATGATTACGTTCGTCAGCGAACAATTTTCTTTTAAAAATTGACGTCATACAAAGGAAATTGAAAAATTGTGAAATTGAAAATAGGCACAGAAACAAATATTCAAAAATATTCTGTTACTCCCTGTTTTTGAATTCGTTTTTACTTGAATTCTCTTATTGGGAAATCTAGTAATAATATTTTTTCATTTTCACAAATAGAAACCGGATTCTTCTTAACTCTAATAACTCAAAACCTGTTTTTTTGATAAACAGCGTTTTATTGATTATCTTTATTATATTAGTTATATTTTGTACTGACATTCAAACTAAATCAATTAAATGTTTAATTGGGTCAACGAAATAAAAATAATTGTTAAATATTGTCAGCAATTTGCTTTTTAATAAAATATTCTATTTATTAAAAAAATATTTGTACACATTCGTTAATTGAACACTACTAAATATAAATGAAAAAGCAAAGAAATTTGAAATTTATTAAAATCAATTTTATTTGCTTTTCTTGTAATTATACTACATTGTCCTAAATACCCGTGGTAGGGATACAAAGCAAAACTTAAATCGTTATTTTTTTTCTTCTTCTTGACTTTACTTTTCTATTTTGCTTTGTTCTTTATGACTTAACACAGGTCGAACAATAGTGGGGTCGAATTGATGGACAGACAGACGGTCGAACGACCCTACTACGACTGATGTTCCAAAGCGGAAATGACGGAATTTATTACAAAATATTCATTATATTTTCTCCACTTTTTCACCTCTTTGTTTTCCTTACAATATTTGCCGCCGCTGTTGGTATTGCTGCTGGTCTTCGTATGCGATTATGAACAAGATATATGAAGTAAACTACTTAGTCTATTTCTTGTACAAAGTCAAGGACCCCCTTGACATGGTTACAATACCAAAAACAACAAAACAAGACCACAAATTCTAAAAGAGGCCTAAAAACGAACAACATTCATATTTCGCACATGAAAATTACGTGTTATGTTTTTGGGGGGGGGGGTTAACAATTGGAAATGCAATGGAAAGGAAGTTTTTTTGTTATGTGACGAAATGTCTTTTGAACAATTTATTAATTATTAGTAGAAGCGAGTATTTTTGATAATGAAATTCATCGTGAAATATTTATTACAGTACAGTACAGGAAAGTTTAAATGATTCATGAAAGTTTTGGGAAACGACTAACACACGTGAAAAGTGTGATTTATGTATAAATAAATGATAAAAAGAAGCTCATTATTTTTCCAATAGGTGACTTTAGTAATCTGTGTAAATGCGATCGGGTTACGCTAGATGGCGCTGGAAAGATAGGATTTCGTACTCAAAAAAACGTCTCATACAGTTTTGTGATTGGTTGACTCAGTATTGCTTGAGTGTGCGTCAAAGATAGACACCAGCAGAGAGAGAATACACCATATTTTACAATTTTTCTTCGATAAAGGCTAAAACACGAGGCAGGCAGCTGGAAATGTGAGTGTGTTCAAGGTGCCGCCGATTCCATTCCAGTAATGTTGATGTCAAAGTTGCCCCACGACATGGAAAGACAATTGCTGAATACACCGATAAAATAATAGAAATTTCAAAGTCCGATCGCCAAATAAGCACTATTTCGATATTGCTCACAAAAATCGCTTGGAGTTACTGGTGTAAGACTGGATACAAAAAGAAAGATGGGTGCTACGTTAGTAACGCAAAAAAAAACCTTATGGACGGAATTTCCATCCGCGAATCGCTATTGAATCGTAACAAAATCGTCATATTTCTGAAGAGCATGGTGTTTGGTAATAATAAACGGATCAGTTACAACAAATTAAAACGATAACGGTGGTAGTAGAATCGCGGCGGAAGCGGTAGCCAAGCCAGGATTGTCCGTCAGAAAGGTATTGCTGGGTGTGATTGACAGAGAATAATCTGCTATGAGCTGTTTCAGTGTGACCAAACTATACATTGTTAACTATTGAACCGTCTGAACGAAGTAATCATCTAGAAGCGGTCAATAAAGAAAGGTATTTCGTTCCAACAGTACAACGCCAGACCACACACATCGAAAGTGACTCCCCAAAATCTTCGAGAGCTTGGTTGGGAGGTCCTTATGCATTCAACTTATAGTCCGTTGATTACCACTTATTCCTGTCTATGATGAACGATTTTGCTGGAGAAAACTTCACCTCAAGAAAAAATAGAAACGAGGGTTTCTGTGAGAGAGTCATAATGAAATTACCCTCGAACAAAATGCTGCATATTTCAACCAAATCGGATCAATCGGATGCTAATTATGCTAAATAAAGTTTTCAATATATATGTACATGCAAAAATTACCGATTTCTTTTTACTACATCTTTTATATAGGGTGATTTTTTAATCGTAGTTTTTTTTTTTTTTAAATCGAATAAAACACTCAAATTTGCATCATATATTAACATTTTTTTTATTGGAATCGATAAATTGGTCTTTGCCATTTAATTTTTAAAGATAATTTCATGTAAATGTTGTCCTCGGCTTCGTCTCAAAATGTCCATTCAGAAGGCCCAATTTTTCGTCACTTTTTCGAGCATTTCGGCCTGTATTCCACGAATACCGCGTGTTATGTTACCCTGTAAAGCATCAATAGTGACTTGACATAAAGAAATAATCCACAAGAAATAATCAAGAGGCGTTAAATCGCAAGATCATGGGGGCCAACTCACACGGTCAAATCGAGAGATAAACTGCTCACCAAATTCATCCCTCAACATATCCATTGTTTCATGAGCATTGTGGCATGTTGCACCGTCCTGATGAAACCATATGTCAACCAAGTTCAACTCAGAAAATTGGGGCAAAAAAACAAATTCCTTGTGGTTGAGTAATACATGCCCAATCTCTGAGAACGGCGACGAATTGACATTTCACGATCGTCATTAGCACTGGTCGCTACGGCTGCAATATTTTCTTGGGTACGCACTCTACGCATGCGAGCCGATGGTTTTATGTCCGATAAAGTAAATTTGGTGCGAAATTTGGAGATAACAGCACAAATTTTTAATTCAGCAGGTCGATTATGAAGACCATAAAATGGTCATATCAAACGATGCACATTTGTCGCAGAGCACGAATTTTGATAATAAATTTCAACGATTTGTAATCGTTGCTCTTTTTTAGTCTTTCCATGATGAAATGGCAGAGTATACTGTACACTTTTCACTTTGACAAATAACGTTTGGACGCTATTACCAACTAATGCTGCCAAACTGAAAAACTTAAATCTTAAAAAATTTCCCATACTAGTCGAATGTTATGGTTTAAAAGGAATTTCAAGAAAGAAAAAAGTTCGAGACACACAATATATCTAGAAAACGCATTTTAGGATTTTCCGAGCTGTAATTACTGAAAATTTGCTTACACTGAAAAAAATTCATAATTGCGTAGTTAAGGAAATTCGCAGTTAATAATACAACAGTTGTTATATTTTTGATTGATTGGATTTTAAATAAACTTTCCTGTTGTTTTGGATTTGTCTCAGTGAAAATAGTCCTCAAAATATTTTTCATAAATTAGTAAAAGGAATGCAGAATAGGCAAGCAATGAATAAATTGGTACAGAAATTTTGTCTTAACTGAACTGATGACATCCATATACGAATACTTTCACCTAACATTGTTTTCCGTTGGTGTAAAAGTGCGAGGGGTGCCAGAAGAGTCGTTGTGTGTTGATAGCTTCTTATTAAATAATAATCTGAATTAAAGCACAGTAATAGAAACAAAATTAGAACTTCCTGAAGTTCCACACTCAGAAATTATATAGAGATATTTCGCTAAATCGATAAATCTGTATATGTGATACTATAAAGAGATCGGTAATGAAGTCAATTTTCATTCGCAGAAATAAGTTTGCTAAATGTATGATACTCACTAGATTAAGCTGAATTTAATGCCATTGAATGAAAGTTATGTAACTACACCGAAAGAAATCCGTAGTTGATTTCTAATAAATAAAATTAAATATTCTAGTTACTAGCAATTACTTGATTAGTTGCTGTCATCATCGCTTAAAAAATATTTCAAATGCAGTGAAACTTTGTGCAGATAAGTAATAATGTAATCAAATCGAATGTGTAGGTTTTACATGAGTCTCGCCTTAAAGGCCTTACCCATGGTGTGCCATCACACAGGTGCTGTTTTCTATAATTCTTTTCTTGGTTATATTTCTATTCTTCTTGCGACAGCAAGCGCCCCCTTGGGATACCCAAACTAATCCCGAAAGGATTAATCGAACTACCAGAGATTAGAAGTAGGTCCTTAGAAAAACTTCCTCGGGGCCCGCTCCCTCTCTCGGCCAAAGTACGGTTGTAGTCACTTGGTATGAAGTGAGCTACCTCCAGGTTAGGAGTTGAGGTAATCTAGGAAGACCTCGGATAGACATGAACAGTGTTTTCCAAGCTAATGCCTTCCTTTACCAACGCTTGAGCAACGCAAAAGTACTGAAAACACTTGTTCGGGCAACCACAGCCAGCACGATGCTCCCGCAAGGGGTCCAACACCATTGACCAGGAAGGAACAATGTTCCTTAGGCCCCTGGTCACCCGTGCTACCAGAAAAGAAGAACCCTCTGGTCTGGGTTTCGCAGACAAGCTACTCCAGTTTTGCTTTATCATACCTCGCATGGAACTGGTAATCCGTTATCTGCGGCATAGATTTTCAAAGTCCGAGGAGAGAATATCAACACAGCAAAGCATGCCATGCTCCAATCATAGTCTATTAACCAGATCTCTCTGGCCGTACAACTATTAAAAACGGAAAAGATAAATCTTCTGATATCTCCCGACGGCTTCTCTATAACCGCACCTGTTGCCAGGCTGTGTCTTGTTTAATTATGACTCTCCCCTTTACTTGGTTTTCGAAAAACGAGTTCCAAGATCAGTTTGATGTCATATTATAGGTGAATCCCAAGACATAATCCACCTGTTCCTAGGGCGCCTGGCACAAGGCCACACTACTTTGTTTTTGTACGCAAGCATCATCCTTTGCCTGCTTAATTACAGGATCGGATAGAGAGGCTTGCGTTTTAGGGGTAAGTGGTACAAAGCATCCTAGGAAACACCCGCCTACCCACAAGTAATAATGTAATGTAAAATATGTCCTCCATTCAATTTATTTATTTTTTAAGCAAGGAGGGGCAGAGCCAATATTGCGGAATATCGCGGCCATGCAAAAACAATGTGCTTGAAACAAAATTAGTAATTTAAAGGCGCTTCAATTCTAAAAGAATGTGCCTTGATAGATAATTTTTGTACAAATAAACGTGTTGGAAACGTATTTAATATGTAAACATGTTTTGGATGGCATTTTATATAAGGAAGGGCTTTGGAAGACATTTTTCACATGAAGACATGTCCTGTGCAAGCCCATTCAGGCAGAACATACACTTTTCTACAATAAAATTTCGATACAAGAAAAGCGTCTTCCAAAATACTATCCTGTAAGGAAAGCATGTTTCAGGACTTTTTTTTACAAGAAATTCTATCTTCCAAAATGCCTTTCTATAATATGTTCTTTCTCCTTACTATAGGAAAGGTATCTTCAATGACAATGTTCTACAAGAAAATAATTTCTATTGCATTATTGCATAAGAGAGGTATCGTCAATGATATTTTCTACATAAAATTTGGTAACGCTTTTCTTTATGGTGACGCTCTTTATGAAGTTTCTTCCAAACTATCTTGTCTTTAATGGTTCTTTTCTATATGAAAAGTGTCTTTCGCGGTTCTTTTCTGTATGAAAAGTGTCTTTCGCGGTTCTTTTATAATATGAAAAGTGTCTTCTATGATACCTTTCTATTGGAAGTTTTGCCTTTGAATACAATTTTCAATTAGAAAATATTTTCCAAGATAGCTCTCTATATACCTATAAAAAGTGCCATCCAATATAAGGAAAAAATGCCTTGTTATGTGATTCCTTGGAAGAAATGTTCATAAATAATAGCGTCTTACAAGAAACTTTTTATATAGAAAAATAAATTAATATTTTTCATGTGGAAATATCTTCGAAAATACTTTTCCTATAAACACCTTGGATTGAAACATTTATACAGAAAATGCTTTCCCAAAAATTGTCGAATTAATCTCCTTAAAAAGGATGACACAATAACAGATTTGGTCAAGTCAAGGATTTAATCTGTCAAATCAAATCATTAATGTTTCATCATCTTATATTCAAAATGATAGCAAATTATTTGGATATTGCAGTTTAGATGAACTCATATCCAAGAGTCTGAAGGAGGCTTATGAGGCTTAAACAAAATTCCTTTCCTCACACAAACTACACGAAAATTCTACAGACGAAAATCTGTTTGTAAATTTTCCGACGCCATTCCGTTTTAAAGTATTAATTTCAAACGGAAAATTTTAACATTTGGGGCTTATAAAGATCTATTTAAAGCAAACATTGGGCATAATTTTTATGGCCCCGAAACAGAATTAAAAATGTGAAGCAGGAATTTTATAAAGTGGTGCATTATGAATCAAATTTGATTGAAAAAGACACCAAAACAGCATGGGCTAAAAGAATTTCAAACCATATAAGATGCTTATTTTTATTTCTATTTTTCTTTCTACACTGCCATATACGAACATTTTTTCGTGTAGAGATAATAACCAAATTGTCTGAATGGAATTCCGTTCGTCCATACCGGCATTTTTATATAAACGTAATTCATTGGCAAGAGGTAAACTGACAAGCATGAATACCCTAAATGATAAATATTCCTGACTGCAATAATGCTCAAAAATATTATCAAGCTCTTATAAGTTTTATTAGGGAAGCTTGTGGGATGATTACTAAATATTTATAATTAAAAAGAACGATAAGGTGATATATTAACCCATTTAAAACGCTGTCACCAACGTGAAACTTCATGAAATCATTTTTTGTTAAGACACTTTATACGAAAAATGTACATGGAGATAAACTTTTATGAAGAGTGTCTATGAAGACAATTTTTTACACGAAAAGTGTCGTGAAGACATTTCTCTATATGAAAAGTGTCTTGAAGACAATTTTCAATATGAAAATTGTCTTGAAGACAATTTTCAATATGAAAATTGTCGTGAAGACAATTTTCTATATGAAAATTGCCGTGAAGACAATTTTCTATATGAAAATTGCCGTGAAGACACCTTTCTATATGAAAATTGCCGTGAAGACAATTTTCTATCTGAAAATTGTCATAAAGACAATTTTCTATATGAAAATTGTGTCTTTTCTATATGAAAGGTGTCTTGAAGACAATATTCTATATGAAAATTGTCGTGAAGACAATTTTCTATCTGAAAATTGTCGTGAAGACAATTTTCTATATGAAAATTGTCGTGAAGACAATTTTCTATATGAAAAATGTCATGAAGACAAATTTTTATATAAAAAGTGTCGTGATTTTCTATATGAAAGGTGTCATGAAGACTATTTTCATATGAAAAAATGTCTTCGTAGTCATTTTCTGCATGGGAAGTATTTAAGGGAAAAAATTACTCTATGAAAAAAAGAAACAGATTCTGGTATGAAAAGTGTCTATTTTCGTATGAAAAATGTCTACAAAATCACTTTTTTCATACTAAAAGTTTTTATGTACTCACATTTTGCATAGCAAAACTCCATTTTTATATCAAAAGTTTGCTATATAGAAGTTTGGGGGACACCTTGTATAAATTAATAGCTTTGCTTAAAATACTAATTTAAATTGTACATGTGGAAAGCAAAAATTATTCACAAATATAAATGAATTTTTCTTTGAAGCATTCTCTATGGAGGCGCTTTTCTATAACAAATGTGTATGAATACATTTTTTTCTTTTAAAAAAGTTCATTTTTCAATAGAAAACTATCATCTTTTCAATAGAAAAATGTCCATGCATAACAATTTTCTTTAGGAAAGATGTCTACGAAAATTATTTCCAAAGGAAAGGTACCTACGAACTTTTTAATTTGATTATAAAAGAAATATTGAAGTGTCATCTCCCGCTCAATGGGTTAATGAAATTTTTTTTACTACCTATTACTAGCTCTATTCATATTTTCACGCTCATTGCACGAAATTTGAGTGCATAGATCAGCAAAGACTCCCCCATTAATTTCACAATTACTCTTCATTAAACGCCAACATGTCGAGCAACAGTAACATCGGTACGCGGAATTTAAAGCAATTAACCACGGAAGAATTACGTGAATTTTTCAACTCATTCGATGTGATTTTGTGTGATTGTGATGGGGTAATCTGGCTGATGTTGGAGCCAATACCAGGCGCATTAGAAGCTTTGCAATTGTTGAAAGACAATGGAAAACAAGTGAAATTTGTGTCCAACAATAGCATGAGGTCCGATGAAGAATATATGGAAAAATTAAGGAAATACGGCCTTAAAGATGTTGTCGAGGTATGTTGGGACGTCAGACAAATGACAACTATGTGGAATATATTAGAATGTTCAAACGCCACAAACTAGAGTCAAAAATCTCAATTCACAATGATCATTTCAATTGTCCTTGACGGAAGTAAAAAAATTACTGAAAACGTTGAAATTGGGTGTAGCCGACAGAATGACACCTATTGGCGCTGGATAGACAAATAGGGGTTCATTGATATGTTTTCCCAACTTAGAAATGAAAATGAATCAAACTGATGTTTGCGATCACTATACCGCGAAAATTAAAGTCAAATATAAATTACATATATACATCGTTGGTGTTGTACCGCTAAAGCTAGGTACTATGTCCTTTTCACGAAGAAAAAATTTAGCGAGACATTGTTTGCTCGTGAACAATTTTTTTAGTATCGGATTCTGCCACTGAAATCAGAATAAGTTGTGTTTTTACGCCACAACATGATCGATAATGTTTTTGTAACTTTGGAAAACTCTGTATTTTTGTAATACCATTTCCTCTCACAAGTTTACAAACATATAACGTAAAATATATAGGCTGTTTCGATTTGAGTGTTCGAAACCAACACAAAAAACATAACAACACTATCGGGTGGAAAAAATTAAACTTCTAATTTCTCAAATTTTCCCCCAGAAAAATGAGCAAATTACCCGTAAAGTTCATGCGAATTATGGTGACATTTTATGTAAAAAAAGGATTTATTAGCAACTAAAAAACAATTCCTTTCTGCCATAAATATACACTGATGTCTGTTAATACTCGTATAAAGCAAAACAGTTCAATATTAGAACTTATAAAGAAAATGACCAATAATCGCTTAAAAATAACATCTATTTTATTTAGGTTATACTTTCTCTGTTAACACAATTTCCTTATTCTGAATACGAATATCTACTTAGCGACAATATGATCAATATACGTTAACAGATGCTCATGTGCCGGTTAAGTGTTCATCGGCACGAAAACCGTGAACAGCTGATAAATTTGCAGTCTTGAGATAACTGAAACTATTTGCTTGTTGAAATCTAAATAAAACTAAATCTTAAGTAAACAAAAGAGGATTACGGAAATTTTGTTAAAAAGTCATTATTATATAAACCGCTATCAACTTTTATTATTATTCATTGCTCTCAGATATCATTTTATTTGCTTGGCATTGCATAATTCAAATTTCTTTGTTAAATTCTATTAACTGAACAGAAAGCAGTACACATTTAACGAATTATAAAAAATTTCGAACGACACTTTATCATTACATCTTCTTAGACTGCCCTTCGTTTTTTACGGTTAGAAGAAAGCTATTTGGATTTCACGGTTTTATTAATTTTCGGATTTTTAATAACATACCGAAGTTTCTCACTTGAGCAGAATTTTTAGGTTAAAGATTTAATTTTTTTTTTAATTTTGTTCCTCCGATTTTTACTTATTACAAAAATACACGAAACTGAACATCCATAAAATGCCGAATTTATTTAAGGTTATGCGACTGTGCGATTCGGATTGTTAATAATATAGCAAAATTAATTACACATTTCTTACATGAGCAGAATTTTTAGGTTAATGATTTCAAATTTCTTTAATTTTTTTTCCACCGATTTTTACTTATTACAAAAATCCACGAAACTGAAGATGCATAAAATGACGAATTTATTTAAGGTTATGCGGTTATGCGATTCGGATTGTTAGTAATGTGGGATTCTTACTTTTGGTAAATAAATGGGATTCAGAAGTGGGATTCGAACCCACGATAATATAACAAAATTAGTTGTACATCACTCACATGAGCAGAAGTTTTAGGTTAATGATTTCAAATTTCTTTAATTTTGTTCCACGAATTTTTATTTATTACAAAAAATGCACGAAACTAAACATTCACAAAATGCCGAATTTATTTAAGGTTATACGAAACCTGTACTTATGCGGTAAAGAATCGGATGTCTTACTTATTATAAAACGTTTTGCATGTTCCGTCAGTATTTCAAAGTTTCACATTTTCCTACTTAGTTTCTCATGCAAAAAGTATGAATGTCTCTATCAAATCGTGAAGTAAATCTTCTTTAATCAATGCGAAATTTCCAATGCGCAGTCTTTTCGATAATTTTTCAAAAAAAGAAATCTTAATTCTATGTCAACGCAATATTACTGTTTACACCCATATAATTTTACAGTATTGGCTTATGCATCTGACAGTTTAACTGTCATATGAGATTTTTCCATCAGTTGGTGCGAAATACATGCAACATGTGTCTTCAAATGAAAGACACTTCTCCACACAACACTTCTCCGCAAAAAAACTGTATGTAAAAAAAAAAAAATATCTTCACGTGAAAAGGAACTTCCAAGACACTTCTTCATGCAAAAAATACTCCCCAAGACAGTTCTTCATGTGAAAAGTATCTTCTAAGACCATTCTCCACACGAAAAGTATATTTCAAAACACTTTTTATACGAAAAATAAACTGACACTTGTCCAAAGTTTCTTTTTCTAAGACACTTGTTCATACGGAAACTGTCTTCCAAGACACTTCTTCATATGAAAAATGTCATTCAAGAAATAACTTTATATGAAAAATGTCGTTCAAGACGCTTCTTCATATAAAAAGTGTCATACAAGATATTTTTTCATATGAAAAGTGTCATACAAGACAATCCGTTATATGTGAAAAGTGTCTTACAAGAAGCGAAATATAAAGGATGTGTTACATGACGCCTCCTCATAGGAAAAGTGTCTTCCAACGCACTTCTTCACACGTAAAGTGTCTTCCAAAGCGCTTCTTAGTATGAAAAACGTTTTTCAAAAACCAATCTTCATATGAATGTTTTTTTTCTAGTTCATAGTTCTAGTTCTTCATATGAAAATCGTATTCTAAGACACCACTTCATATGAAACGGTTCCTCCAAGATATTCTTCGTACTAAAAATTTCTTCCACGATAATTCTTCGCATAAAAAGCCTCCTCTTCTAAGATATGATATCATGTGATTATAAAAATCTTGATAACAATGAGTAAAAAACTAATTGTTAGTAATTAGAATAACTAATTCAATTTATTTCAAATCAACTGTAGATTTGTTCAGCTATGCAACTGTAAAATTACCTCAGTGTAGATTAATTTTACAATTCTATTCTACAATATGTCATTCCATTTCATTTATTGAACAGTCTTGTAATTTAATATTAATAATATAATATATGTAATATTTGTTTATTCATATTTCCAGGATGATGTCGTGCATCCCGTTAAAACTGTGACCTGGTATTTGAAGAAGCACAAACCCAACTGTACAGTATATGCCTTAATGTCTATGCCCGCTATTGACACTCTAAAAAGAAATGGCATAAACACTGTTCCCGTAGAAATGGACGCATTTAAATTTAATTGTGAGATGTTCACAAAATATCTTATCCAGAGCGGTCCCAAAAAAGTCGATGCAGTTATAGCCGATCTTAATACGTATACGAATTTCATGCACATCGGCAAAGCTATACAATATCTTAAAGATGATAATTGTGAGCTGATTTTGGGAGCTATGGATACGATTATAAGATTAACGGAAAGTGTGTATACACCAGGTAATAATGTTCTTCATAGATGTGAATTTATCCGATATAAATAATTATAAAATTACACAGAAGTGAAAAAAATACCAACCCCCTTATAATGGCGCAGAAAATGGTATCCTGAGACCCGAACAAACGATTATTTTAAATTTTTAATTTGGAACCCCATAATTTGTGTACTCAAACTTATATTTGGTTAGCTTTGGACGCCATATAAAATCAAATTCGGTGGCTTAGACTATTCTAAGGGGATTGGTTTACTTTTACATTTCGTTTTACTCGTATGCCAGATAAACTCAAGCTGAGCTCTGATAATCCCCATTTTTTTTTTTTTTTTTTTTCTTACAGGCTTTGTTGATGTCTACGATATGCTTATAAAGAACTTCAACAAAAAACCCATAACGTTGGGTAAACCTTCTCCTTTGTTGGGAGAATTCTTGAAAGAGCGTTATTCCATCAAGGACCCAAAACGCTGTCTTTTCGTAGGTGATTCTCTGAGGCAGGATATTGGTTTTGCCAAGAGTTTGGGATTCCAAACGCTTTTCGTCCTATCCGGAGCTGATAAAAAGGAAGCCATGCTCAGTGGCCCCGCAGAGGAAAAGCCGAATTTTTATACAGACTCCTTGGCTGATTTAATAACCCTGTTGGAAAACATCTCATAATGTGGACATGTCAACAACGATAATGAACAGTGAAATAAATACTATAAATCAATATTAAATAAAATATAGTTTGCTATACAATTTCGAACAAATTAGAAGAAGCCTGCTTACTTATTTCAATAATTAACGTACGAAAAGATCTTAAAATTCCTATGATAATGAGGAATTCGACATTACATTTTTTGACAAGTTATTGAAGCAGTAGAGGTTATTTTTGGCTACAATAAACAGTATTTGAGGAAGCCATTTTCAGCTAAATTGATCCTTTTTATCAAGCTGTTCTTATAAGATAAGGAGAAGCCACTTTCAGCTAAATTGATCCCTTCCTATCAAGCTGTTCTTATAAGATATTATTCTTTTCGGATTGTGTTTATGAATAGGATTACAAGTCGTATACAGCAATGTAATTTTCTTACATTAGTTGTAATTAATCTCCAGTTTATGTTATTCACACCATAAATTTCTATTTCTTTTGGTTGAGAAAATAAAAAATAATTTTTTACGTAAATCAAAATACATTTTCATATTCGATATATCGATACTTTCATTCAGTTCTTTGTTGGTATCGATGTTATCGAAAAAAGCATATAAACGAGTACAATACTTTCGATCAATCGATACCAAAGGCACAAGCCAGGGTGTCGTAAATGCAACAATTTGGTTGCTGAACTAACCTTTCAGCTATACTGGTCTCTATGAGCACACTCCTTCTGGCCAAATTAAACCACTCTCTCATTTGCAATTGCATTGCGGTATAAGGGAACACTGTCTTCAAAGTCGTTTGAATGTTCACACAGACAGCAATGATCTGAGAGCATTTTAATTGTCCTCAGAACAACCAAGATTTCCGACTAAAATACATTTCTACTCGTCTGCCTTAGATAGAAGTCTACAAGTACAGTCTAGACTTCTATTCGTCTGCCTTGAATAGAAATCTACAGTCTAGACTTCTATTCGTCCGCCTTGAATCTACAGTCTAGATTATCGCTACATGTTTCCTATATTCTGAAAACCCATCGGAGTATAAAGTGCCACTTCCTCAGAAACCTTTAACGAAAATTGCCTTTTCAATATTAAACGAAAAATTCCTTATAAATAATAGACTTTTTGTAGGAAAAGGTGGAAAACTTAAAGTCGACTTTTGTGTTGTAAAAGTCGTTTTTTATTTTCGCCTTTTACATGCCTTATCATTGCCATATCTGTTAAATGTGCTTATTTTACTTTTTTTTTGTAAAATATAAAAAATTTTGCAAAGTTGGATCCGAGATTTTCACCGAAGTATCGATACCATTTCCAGCAATCATCCTTATTCAGCTTTACAAAACAACAATTCGTTACAAACTCTTTAAATGTCATATTACTCTTTGATCAATACACTTTTATTTAAAAAATTAACGCGCTATATTGAAGTAAAATCAAAAAAACATCGATTTTCTCTTAACGGGTCAATTTGCAAGGGAGGCTGCCAAACGTTATTATGCAATACAATTTCTATTTTGAAATAGAATTTTCAGAGGGAAATATGAATTTCGGTAAACTTGTCAAATTATTGGGAGATTCGAATTCATATTATCAAATATTTGATAGTGTAAAAATTGCCTGTTTTAGTAAAAACGAAAGAAAGATTCACTCATTTGTATGAGAAGCATCAGATAGGTCGTAAATGGCAGAACTTTTTCAATTTTTATCATGATTTATTAAGCAATGCAACGGGCAAAAATGCACGTCACTGCATCAAAATAATAAGAATTTACGGAAGAAAGGCAGAGTTACGAGAAATCTGTTAATTAAGGAGGTACCGGAACCGATGAATCGACGTAACCCATTCTCAACGTTATATTTTGTTGCTGAGTAACAAAATTTGAAAATTTTCATGATATCACTGTACTGTTAAGATGTATTTTAAGCATATTTTTAGTTGTTTTTTAACATAATGGCAAGATTAAAATTGTTTTTGTTTAAAAAATTTCGAAAATTTTACTTTTCTTATATTTAAAAAAATACAAACATCTATATTTGTTCGTTTGAAAAGGTCAAAAGGCCGAAAAGTCGATTTTTCACATATTAGACAAATCCAAAGGTCGACCTTTTGTGTCAACAGTAGATCTCTATACCAGACTACTACATTAAGCCATTTCAAGAATATGTAGTCCATGTTCTGATCTTCTCCACAGTCGCGCACCAGTTGAGTCATAATAACTAATAAATTTGGATGATAAAAAAAGACAAACTTAATATACAGCCGTTCTGCCGTGGAGGCGGATGTTCTTATACACAGAAATATTCCGACTTTTTCGGGCCTTTATCTGATTATAATGAAAATATTGATGTAACAGAATGCCAATTAAACTGTCGGTTTGTAAAGCCTCAATAAATTATACGCTTGATTCAAAAATGGAACGGAATTTATTAATCGTTAATATTACGAAGATGTAATCTACAGATGTACCGAACGAAGTAGATTTTGAAATTACGTTGAAAAAACTAAAACGGAAAACTTTGTTTCTCTAAATCTTATTTTTACTTGTTTGATTGTGATTTCTGATTTTCTATTTGTTAATTTCTACTCGAAAAATCGTGAAAGGATATCTATAAATACAATTTCCAACTCATAAGAAGAGTACTGGATATAAACGACACAAAATTCAATACTCCGAATTTGTTGGAAATTCGAAAATTTATGTCTTCTAATGATTTCCCTTAGAGGCAAATAACTTGATAAATTTAGCAACTAAACAATAGCGCTGGGCGACTATCAATGCAATATCAAGTTTGTTAATGTAGGACGTACGTCTCAGAATTCTCGGAAAGATGTAAAAATGCAAACATTTGCAACAACCAAAAGTATTAGCCTACAAATCAAAATATTTTATACCAGACTAGCTGACCCGGCAAACGTTGTTTTGCCTTCAAAATGTTAATGTGGTAAAAAAAAAATTAATTGCAAAAATCTCATCTCCAACGCCATCTATCACTTTAAATAAAACCTTTTAAACATTCCGGAATACTCTACCAATAATTTAAGACCAAAATGAGCCAAATCGGTCCAACCGTTCTCGAGCTTTAGCGAGACTAACGCACAGCAATTGATTTTTATATATATGTAGATATGTAGATATTCAATAGAACGAAATCGATATTACGGAAACATTCGAAATATTTATTATTTATTAAAATATAATGCATCCGATTCGAAAAAATAAGCTTATGCTAACCAAAACATTTTTCAAGCGAATTTTCGGTAAAGGACTTCAGACTGACAAGAGCCTCAAAGTGTTAATATAACTTTCAATCAACAAAACATTTTTCAAAAAAAAAATTCCGTTAAAAAACTTCAAACTGACAAGAAGAGTATCGAAGTGTTAATATGACTTTTGGAAAGAGAAAAAAGTCAGCCGATATAACGATAGACTTGTCAGATGGTGATTTATTGTGCTGCGAAATCCATGAACTTTCTTTTCACACATCAAGCAATTTGCCCTATTAAATATGTACCTCATAACGCCCAGATAATATTCTTTATTTGCCGTCTAACCTTCTGACAAGAATTTCAAGAGAACAATACCGTAATAATTAAAGGAAAAAGAATTAAATTACTGAAAAAATTACCTTATTAATTATTTATGATCGATTTTGCAATGTTTTTCTTTCGGTTTCGACTAAGTTGGGCGTCGCCATTGCGAAGGTTGTTAACTGGTATACATAAAAATCTCATAAATCCATACCTCGTCGGCACTTATAATGCATTTTATGGATGTGATAATTGTTCTAGCATGTCTTCAGCGACTTTTATTCGATTGAGTTTCTAAAGAAAATGCGAACTATTCGAACGGCAAGCGGTTTCATACCCAATCGTATAGAACAGTAGGATTAAATTCGTGAGACACAAAACGTTCAGCGGTTACCTCTCTCCAACTTAATTGACAATTTTCAGTCACCGTTTTCTTCATTTTACCAATGTTCACTTCAATTGAAGACAAATTTTCCATCTCATATCGACTCGTTTTTGATAAATTCGATTCATTTTGTAATATTTTCAGCGATTCGGCACACGAAATGTCATTTACAATACAAAAATTTAAGGCAAATTCTTTACTCAATGCAGTTCTCTATTGCAAAAATCGAAAAAATTTACGCTGACAAAATTGGGCACTGTAAACAAATTAAATAGCAGATCTCCCTCAAACTCCACGTCAGCATAGAGTATAGTTATGTCAAGTTAGCGACAAAAAGAATTTTGACAATACCTCTAATAAGCGGGCTTTATAAATGATCAATTCTCGGCACTTTTTTGAGAGACTGTATGCTACGAAATATGATAAATTTAGGATCGAGGCTACCTGGACACAAATCAAAGTAATTACTCCACTAATGTTCACTTTTATTATATTTATATGATTTTAAATTATACTTCATTTACACTGCAAATGGAAGAAATTAATTGTAACTGTAACCATGAGGTTTTTCAACAAAACCTTTAATTTTGGTTTACTTGGAAAAATTTAACAGACATTGTTTATTTTACACTAGAAACATTTGTGTACACCATTGAGCAATGCACGCGCTCTAACGACAACACGCAATCCCAACTCTATACGACAATATTCAGATATAGTTCATATTCCTCTTTAGGCAAGTTAATATAAATTATTTTAAAGTACTTCTGCGGAAACTACGGGTAAATTTCCGCCAAATTAATTAACCCTTTCGCGAAAACTGTACAGTAACGATAAAAAATCTCAATACCAAGAGTGCAAATGTCGTCAGCAAACATGTTTAACCAACTAATTGGATTTGTGGAACGTTCAAAAAGACATTTCAGTAGAAGCCCAGTCAATTCAACAAAACTAAATCAACAGCTAAACGCAAGGGTTTACAAGTCTATATATATATATTTTTTTATTTCGTTCTAGTATTTAAAGAAAGACGTAAAAAAAGCCATTTAAATATCATAATCGTCAGGGTGATACAGTTCAGTCAACAAACGATACACATAAGAAGGTGCATGACCGCCACTGGTAGAAAAAAAAAAAAATTGTTAACAAATATATATATTATTGTTTTTAAAATTCAAACTTACGTATTCGATATAAACAAAGTCACTAGCTCAGGAGGCACATAATCGAATATGGGACTGTAGATTTTAGCACTTCGTGCTGCCGATGAGTCATAGGGCAGTATATCTTCGGCGCAGCCCAAAGAATTGAAGGCGTCTTGTTCATATGAGCACAAATGCACGGGAGCCAATTTGTACATGGGCGCCAAAACAATAACCGGCACCGAATAATGTTTGGCTGCTAGGGCCACAGTGTAAGAACCACAAGCAGCTCTTAAACCACCATTAGCCAATACGCTATGAATGCCAATAATCACCTTATTTACCCTAGACATCATGGCGAACACGGCAGAATCGGGTATGACAATTATTTCCACGCTATTACTGGCCAAACTGGCAGCCAGATTGTGACCCTGGTAGTAAAGACCACCGATTCATTACTACAAATATAAATGATTTTAAAGTTGCGTCAACTTACTCTGCAAGCAGGGGCACATTCCGCTATGATGATTGTCAATGATTGGCGTTTTTTAATGGCTCTTTTCAAGAAATGCTCTACGCTTCTTGAACTGCCCAACGTCAATATCACCTCGGTCGAGTGTATATGTTGCTCAGCCTGGGCACAAATGCTTTCGCAGCTTGTCTCTAGCTCATTTTCAATTTCTTGCAAATGATCGAGGACAGCCTCTTTGAGGCCGGTGCTTGGTTTCGAGTAGTCTACACTTACGTCACATTCACTGGTTTGTGTGACCAACTTGTGGAGGGATAACGTGGCTTGTGAGTCGTCAGCTAAGTGGTGAACCTGGCATACGAGGAAAAAATACGAATTTTTATTGATTACTTTTGGAAACAAAATAAGCAAAATATGCCATTCGAAAGTTGTCAAATTGTCCGAAGAAATGTTCAAGCGATGTATGAAAAAATAAAAATTACTTTAGTTTATATTAATTCCATAGAGCGGAGTTCCTTCTCTGAAACAACAGGAATTCCACCATTCCAATTTTAAATCATGTAGAATTTGATAAATACCAATTTATAGAAATGAACATTTTTACAAAATACCAATTACAAATTAGTTACTAACGTTTTTAGAACGAGTGGCTTACGTTAGTCTGGCTTTGAGGACCAAATATACGAGTTAACTGCAACATTGCAAGAAATTGTATGTACTCAACATATACCTGATTATATCAGTGATACATATAAGTCTACGTTGAAGAAATGTTGTCGTGATGTAAAATTCAGTTACAGATCCATGGTTCCTAAACGATACATTACATATAGGTTATTTGTTTACTAACTGCAGACGGTATTCACATATATAATTTATTATAAAATTAACCTGAGAATGTTTTCTAAGCTTATAGTCTTTTCGAACGCATTTAGTAGTGATCGAGCATATGCTGATTGCAGAATCTTGTAAGACTACAGTTGCCGGCTCAAAGTTCAGATTTGTTCTTTCTATTAGAAACCCGCAAACTCAGTTTGTCAAACTTCAAATTCATCATACGATCTGAAATTACAAATTGAGACTTTCCATATTGGCAAGAAATTACGGGAATCGAAGTATTACCAACGTCACGCTGCTGTAGCAACCAAACAGCTAATGACACCGCACTCATTTTTTAGCAAACGATAGTCTGTTACGTTGTTTACAAGCCTAAAGAAGCGTATCGCTTTACGTTGCAGTTAAAAAAAGTTATCGAGATGGATTTCAAAACAACAGCGTTATTGCTTTGTATTTGGCTAAACTAAAGGTTGTGTATGTCGGACCATAACACGTTACAATAATGCTAGTAGCTTTAAAAACGCCATGGAGGTGGATGTCCAAAAAGAAGAACATCGCCAGAAATGGCTCGAAAGGTGAAGGTCAGGATTCAACATAACCGATGACAAAGCTCAGTTGAAAAAAATGTGTTAAAGCAGTTGCACGTTGATGGCGAATTTGAAAACTTGATCTTTTCTGATAGAAAAATTTTTAAGATTCAGCAATATGTGAGCAAAAAAACTATCGTACATTGTTAGAGTGCAAATCAAAAGCTATTTGCTCTGCGAAACCATGCGCTACATCAGTGATGGTTTTAGCCGCGAAAACTGTCACAGAACGCTCAACGCTCGTTTTCATTAAATAGGGCAATCAGCAAATCCAAACTTCTACTTTAAAATTGAAAATGTTTCCATTCATTCTACAATAAGTGATCGGTTTATCAAAAACCAACGTTTCCTCCATAACTTCTAAGCAGAAGTTTCAAATTAACTATAATTTTGCATCATTATTGTTCGTTAATTCTGTAAGTTAAAGTGTATTGAGCACATAGTAAGATTTAGATAGATTGCAACAGATGTTTGTTTTTGCAAAGTTAAATTATAGTCAGTGCTTATATTTTACAAAAAGCCACATTTTAAAGGAAAGAGAACAAATAAACATCTAAAATTCGGAAAAAAAAGTCGACTTTTCGCCTTCTTTACAACATAGAAGTCGATTTCGAATTTCCCACTTTTTCTTAAAAAAGTCCATTTAGTACATTTATCGGAAGTCGATATATAGAACCCTCATCATCCTCTGATTATTGCAAAAACTATAGATTAGATATATAAAATACCAATATTTACCAATATTTTATTCAAATGCTAGCAAACCGTATTGACAGAAAACCACCCTGCTTCCTTATTCCATCATCCTTCTTCTGACACCTAATGTTCCCCAGAACACGCTGTACCATACATATACAGCAATCGCTGTAGGGAGGCTGCATAAATTAAGGACTTAAGTAGTTGGCGTGAAATAGTAAAGCAATTTTCCATACAATCGGTGCATGATTTTTCACAAATACTACTGTTATAACAACAATACCCAATGACGCAATTAATGCATTAAAATGCTTTGCATTATGCATGATTTTGAAGATCACACTCGTGCTTAAGATCTTCAGCAAATTGCCAAGACTAACATTTCCAAATTATATAGAAAAATATCCAATTGTACAAATAAAGCACTATATAAGATATAAAAAATTAAAAATACTATTTTTCCCAAAATTAATAAGTATCTCGTGTTGTCTGGATGCGATCGGGTTACGCTAGGTGGCATTAGAAATATAAGATTTCATACTCAAAATACCACACTGACAGTTCTGAAATTGCTTGAGCCCAAACTGATTAAACGCGTCAAAGACACCAGCGAAGAGAAAATATCGCACATTTAACGGTTTTTGTTCGATAAAGCCTGATAAAACCAAAGTAATAATGCACGCGCAATTTTGGTTTCGTCGACTACATTCAGATAATTTTGCTGTCAAAGATGCATCACGCACCAATAAGGAAAATTACAATAATATAATGGAAATCGTAGAATCCGACCTTAGTTAAACACCGTTGCGATTGCCTGGGAGCTATAAACTTGTACAAAACTCGAATACCACTTGAATAAGGCTGTATGCAAAAAGAAACTCGACGTAAGTATATGTGCCACACGAGTTATTGCAAACAACTTCATGGACCTAATTTCCATCTGCAAATCGCAACAAAATCGAACCATTTCTAAAGCGGATGATGACTGGTGACGAAATGGGAAACCCTTTTCACTTTAACTATACTAAATAAAGCCTTCAACATCACATAAAAATAGTGGATTTACTCGTACGTACTACGAGGGCGGTCTCAAAACTATCCAACCTGACGCATAGATGGTACCTGTGGTTTGAAAAAATAATTTTGGTGAAAAGTGTCAATCTTATAAAACATATGTTTTAAGTTTCAAGGCGCCACGTTGTTTAGTATTTTTATTTGAGATATCAAAATAAACGATCTCAATGAATGTGTAAATAATGAAAAAATTGGTCACCGTTATGTAATTCAATATTTCCATTTGAAAGGTCTTAGTCCAACCAATATTAAAGCCGAGGTAGATTCTACTCCGGGGGAGTCTGCCCCCACATTTACGACTGCAAAATATTGGGCGGCAGAGTTTAAATGAGGCCGCGCAAACACCGTAGTGATCGACCAATTGAGATATCCTTACTGGACACGGTTAAGAAAATCACAAAATTGGATGATAGTCGACTGAATGTGCGTGAGCTAGCTGAAATGATAGATATTTCAATGTGTGTTTTACATCGTATATTGGCCGAAGATCTACAGAGGGGGAAAGCTGTGCGTAAGGTGGTTGCTACGCTTGCTTTCAATAGAGCAAAAACAGTGCTGTGGAGATGTTATCGTAGAGTGCTTGGCGATGTTTCACCGCAATAAAGCCGTGGCTGGAATGTGAAAATCGTGTCCAAAGAAGTCGAAGACGGTTTAATTTTTATTGGTTAGCACAGAAAGGAAATCCCATCAGCAGCAAATATTAACCTAATTTATTCCAGCTTATAGGTGATGAAATTATGGAAAAAGGCCGCATTTGGCGGAAGAGAAAGTGTTGTTTTATCAAGAGAATGCTTGATGGACAAAATTATTGAATTAAAGTTCGAATTACTTCATCACGCACCTTATTCGCCAGATTTATCTTCCCCAGACTATTTTCTATTTCTAAACTTGAAAAAATGGTTCGGTGGTAAAAGATTTGCCAAAAATGACGAGGTGGAGTCTGCGGTTGATGACTATTTTAAGGAGTTTGACAGTTCTTTCTATAAACAGGGAAGAGAAAGTATTGAGTATCGCTGGAAAATGCGTATTGAGCTCCAAGGATATTATGTTGAAAAAGAAAGAAAAAATTTTCCTACTTTTTTGTGTCTTCTTTGTTAGGTCGGCTATGTATTTGTTTCTACATACCGGCATTGCAGGATGATACGTCCTACACCAAGGGCTTCGTTAAAAGACATATACGCGGCTTCAAATTTACATTAAATCCTTACCTTTGCCTGTAATAAATCGAATTCTTCTCTGATGATTTTCAGCAATCGTCGCGTCATGTTGGCTGTTACATTTTCTTGGGGCAAAGCCGATTGCAAAATATGGCCCTGAGTACGGATAATTTTCATTAATTCTCTGAAAGACACAAACAATTAAATCGAATTCCATTTGGGTCATGGCTTCAAAGAAACTTACTCAGCATGCTTCCACTTGGCATTTGTGACGATAGTTTTAAAAAGCTCCAATGTTTTTGTGGTTATATTAAATGATCCATCGACTTTGCTAATAAACAAGCAATTTTGAAAATATAAAAACGAGAATCTTTCGAAGGGAAATGTAAACTTACTTCACTTTAATATCATGTATTAGTTGTTGAACTTGTGGCAAAGGTAATTCCTTCATGATTTCTGCTGTTACGTTTTTTTTTTTTCAATTTCTTAAAAGAAATGCCTTACTATAAATTTCTCCACGCAAGTGGCAATAAAAAGTGAATGTGTTTACATTTTAAGAGTTGTTTTATGCAACGTTGAGAAAACAGAGATGTCATTATTTTACAAAGTACGTGTGTAACATCTGGCCAGCTGCGGGCGTGTGTTGAATGAATGTGTATGTTTAAAAGTTCCGGTATGTCAAAAAGAAAACATCATGGTTGCATATTTTAGTACTATATGTTAGAGAGACTAATAATGTGTTTCTACAAGCGAAAACTGCTTTTCGTATACCCCGTGTTTTGTTAATGGGATGATGCACTAATAGATCGATCAGATGGTTTTAACCATATTTGTGGATAATTGGGCTAAATTTTTACAAATCTGTCAAGCCTACTTGTGGGTCCTAGACGAAACCGCCTAAAAAAACATGGTTTTTGGCCAACAAACTCTTGTCGAATATGTTTTGGAAATACGGTACTTCAATTATCCACATGTATCCAGCTCGATAGATACATAAATAACATCGTTGTCTGCTCAAATAATCAACAAAAATGTTATTAATTGTAACATGAATGCCATAAAACACACATCATTGATTTTCTAAATTTTTTCGAAAGACTATCTTAAGTTGCCTGAGGTTAATGTTGATCGTACAAAATAGATTTGAACTTTGAAAATTCAAAAACCCGAAATATTTTAACTGTAGTCATAATGGTTTAAAATATTTTGAGCCGTAACGGAAACGTAGTGTATAAAAACCCAAAAAAACTCAACTTAGTTTTACGTGACTAAATGCTGGTATTGATCTCAAGCGTCTGCACAAATTTTCCATCGCTTTAATGTATTGACTTCAAACGAATTGTGAAAGCCGAAAACTCAACACTTAAGGCTAATATAAAGTTATTTGAAGTAAGCATTAGAGATTTGTTCCTCTGACACGAATAGGAATTTATATCCTGATAATGGGTTTGAACAGGAATTTTAAACTTTGGTGTAATACAAATGAAGTCTGTTTGAACAAAGGCTCAAAAGCAGTAAAAGAAAATTTGAAAATCGCATTAAAATTAATTTAAATAAAAGTTACCATGTCCATATTCTCTCATTGCCTCATTTAAAATGTTGTCATTATTATCTTCTGAAGTGTCCAAACTAAGTTTGCTATTAACCCTTAAATGAATTCCTTTTTCCATTCTGTTTGCATTGATTTTCCATTGCGTTGCGTTCTGCACGAAAAAAAAAACAAATGAAAAATTTACAATTTTATGCCAATTCAGGTGTGTTTGATATGATAAACTTCTTCGGAACGGAAATAATGTTCTGTATTATATTTACATGCACAAATAGTAGCGTAGAATTAGAGAATGAAAACGAAAAGAAAACGGTTGATGTTCATTGAAATTCTTTTTTTTCCCCGATTTTATTATTGGTATTTTTTTTCTGCTTTTGTTCAATGAAATATGATATGTAATGAATCAAATGCCGAAATGTCTGTACCAAAAATAATTAGAACAGTTCGAAAAGCTCAATATTATCACACATCTTTACCAATACTACAGCTCGCTTGGTCAATTAAAGTGTTTACAGTATTTTAATCTTTTCTTGCACATTTCGTTTATGAAAACGGAATTCTATCTGCATGGTTTACAGTCAATTCCATTTAAGATCAGTAGGAATGACCACATAATTCCGTTTGTGGAATATGCATGCATTTTATTTTGAATTTCGTATGAAGGACGAAAGTTACCTGAAATTGATTTACTTTTGAAATGTTTTGCCATTATCTCTACACGGAAAAATGTCAGTCAGAATAAAAGGTTGAGTTTGCAAACAAAATTCTACCTTCAGTTTAATCAGATTTTATGTCTAATGTATCAAATGCCAATATTACTCCAATAATTGCTTTAATCAACTTCGTTATTGTCCCAAATGTGAAATTTTCGACATGTTCATTTAATTTGCATTAATACTAAAAAAATGAATGCTGGGGGAAAATGTTTGCCACCGGAGTTCCAATATGGTGAGTCGCTTGAAAAAACCCTGTTTAACGTCAATACCATACTCGATACTTGTCGAACCTAGCGAAAAAATGGTACTAAAAACAGTACCTTGGTACCCATTGCTTAGCGCTTATTTTCTTATTTGTTTACATTTTCGCAATCGCATTAGAATTTTTGTGTCATTTGCTTCTATCTGACATTTGTCAAAATTCTAACTGCATTCGTGGAGAGTAGAGCCGTACCGTTAATTTTCGCAATCGTCATTCTCTTGTTAGCTTTCGTACGGTCCGGTCTGTTGTTCTGCGTGAACGTCGCGTTTTCATGTGTGTTTGATTTGGTGAAAATATATACACTTTCTTTCCCTTTGCTAAAGTTTAGCAAAGCGAGGAGGCACCAAAAACGGTTTTATTCGGTGCAAAATTTCGAGAAAAACAAAAAGTGCAAATATACATTTCTTGCCGAGTGGTTTAAAGTGCAAAACAAAGTTCAGCTTTATGGATAGAAAAGCCAAAGTTGAGAGAAGATATCATTCGAAAAAAGTAAATTAATTTCCCTTATTATCATAACAAAACGAAGAAAAACTGCTGAAACTTGCACCCCTCCCCCCACTTTTCTGTTGTTGTTGTTGGTTCTTCTATTATTCTGTTGTAAGCGAGAACACGGACGAATTTGCACGCACACATATAAATTTCCCATAAAATTGTAGTGGTGTGGCGTGTGTATGTAAAGCTCAAGTGTTGTGTTTTCTCTGTTCGTTTTATTGTGTTTTTTTTTCCTGTAAGAACATCATTCTGAAGCATTTTACATCCTACTCCTTCATCATTTGCTTTTGATTTCAAACTCATATTCTGTGACGCCTTCGTCGTAATACTCCAGAATTCTACCTTACTTACGGTTGTTTCTTTTTTTCTCTGGCCTTCCCCTCGTTTTCGATGTTGACAACAACGAAAAAACAGCAGGCTTAATTTTGTTTAGTGAATGTTTGTGTTTTGTGGATAAAATTGCAAAAAAAAGAACAAGAAACAATTACGATATGACGAATTAAACAATATCGAGCCAAGAAGAAGCAAGAAAGAACCGTTACGACGACAAGCAGTTGCACATTTTATTTGCAACTAATTCAATTAGTAGTGCGTCTTGCGTGCGAGTGAGCGAAAGAAAATAGTAACAAAAAAGATTCAAGATTTAGAAAAATTGTAGCGAAAAAGGTAGGAGAGTTCAAATTTCCGTAAAATCCACCACTGCCATAAAGAACGAGTCTTCTTCCATCTTGCAAAGAAAGTAAGAGAACATCCTCCGATTTTTCTTGGGCAAAAAAGCAAAAGTTTTGTGTGAGTACGAATGATATTGTTTTCTTCCTGCCTCGTAGGGAATGTTCATGGTGTGCAAATGTTCTTGCATACATTTGTTTCAATTTTCAATGAAATTGTTTTGTCCTAAAACCTGTCCGGCCTTTTTTCACGGTTTAATTGTGTATATTTTTGTATGTATGTGTGTTCGCAAGTTTTCTCCAAAGCGCATTCTTTCTATCAGTGTTGCCAGCTATGAAGTGTTAGAAAAAAAAAAATGCTATCATTATCCGACATTTGCGCCAATAAATATTATGAAAGAATCAGAAGTAGCCAAATTGGAAGAAAACTAACATGCAAATAACAGTATGATGTATATTTTGACTTTGACTTGTAGTCTAGTAAGATATCATCCCATAAAGTTAGACTGTAATGTATTTCTTTGCATATCCGACTTAAATGTGTTTTACAAAATTTGATTTAGAAAGAATTTTTACCTTAATACGAACCAAAGAAAATTTCCTGATCTTATCTGGTCTGGTCTGGGCTCCCGATTCGGGATTATACTATGTGATCATATTATGGATTATACGGCGAGTTTGGAAGATTTGTCGAAAGGCAAATCTAACAACTTACACATTCCGAGATAAAAAAAAAATGTTTTTTACCGCCTTTTGAAAATATTTCCGGATAAGTTTCAAGTTTGCTTAAAGCCGCCGGATGTATTTAAAAGATTGAATATCGCTTCGAAAAGAAATACTTCAACTCAACATAAATGTCTTTCCTGAAAGTTTTTTTATTATTCCAGGCCTGGGCAGAAATTAAGGCGTTTGTTTGATTAGTAGAAAGCAGTTTTCCCCTTTGTATCAGAAAGAGGGTAAGGTGAATTTGAATAATGCAATTCCTTAGTTCGGTAACGGAAAAAAATAAATGTTTTATTTTTTGATTGTGGGAGTTTAAGGACATTCTGTACGTAAAAATAAAAATTAAAGTTGCGGCTATTCGGTCGATTTTTAGATATAGGCAAAGGACTTGTTTTTTAAGACAAACGAATGTAAATGCATGATATTTTTTTGATTTTCTCATGGCAAATTTGCAACTTTTTATGTCTTGAACTAAAAAATAATGTACGTATTTCTGGTGGGCGAGAGTTGTTTTTTTTTATAGTGCGGCAGAATGAAAAGACAGTATTTGTTTCCAGAAAAGGAATCGCCATCAGACTTCAGAGGTAAACGATACCAAAATTCCTCAAAGCAGAAAAATAAATAAATCAAAGCGTTTGCGACAACGCTTTTTACATTAAACAATACTTCCGAAAAGCAAAAATTTATTGTTTCGCGAAACTCGTATTCCAAAACTTGATTAAAATACTCAATCATGTTACTCAATTTTGGCGAGACAGTACATTTTTAAGCGGCAGCTGCCTTTCAAATATTAATTCCTAGTGCATTCTATACTTACGCCGAAAATGTATTATAAAATCTGTCTAGTTCGTAATCATAAATGTATTGTAAATGATAGTTTCTTACTGCTCTTGTGCTAAATTGTAGACGGCAATTTTTGAACAAATTTGATAGCTATGGAAATTGCTTTTGCCCCATTTAGACCACTGTATGTATATGGTCACATTTCAATAGAAATTCATTCCATCAATATTGTCGGCATGCGAATATGGTGATCTGGTATTTAGCTAAAATTTTATTTTCGGTGAATATTTTCTGTCAAGTAGACTCCATAAGCTATTCGTAAATAGTTTTTAAGCGATGTTTTTCTGAACTTATGAACATAATTTCGGTTATTTTCTTATAAATGAAAAATGGAAGATATTGTATAGTATCTTCTAGCTCATATATTTTCCAAATTTTTGTAAGGTATTTTCTCTAGGTTACCGTTTGTAAATAATATTTTTACGTTTAAGAGGTGTAATCAACAACTCTTTCGGGGCTTAAAGTCTTGTGTCTAACTTAGAAACCAGACTTTTGCTGTAAAAACGGCCTTCAGCGGTATTTATCTTACAAAAGCGCCACCTTTTTGACACAGTTTTATACATTACGACAATTAAAATAGTAATGTGATGGCAACATTGTTTATTTATAACTTTTATTTTACATCTACTCTTTCTGCATGCAACCGCAAGCTCTCTTTTGCTCGTTCTCTCTTTTTCCCTTGGGGATGACATGAATGTTGGCACTCTCTGTTGTTGTTGCTATTGTACTTGTGTTTGCCCGGTTTGTTGCCAGTTTTATTGATTTTTTTTCTGGTAATTTCGTGTTCTGCATAGAGATCCAAATCATGTGTGAGTGCTGCGTGCCCTATTTGCTCACTCACTGGTTTGTTTGTTGTCGTTTAACTTTTACACAATTGCTCTCGCTAATATCGCAATTGCTGCTGTTGTGTTGTTTTTGTCGTTTGCGTTTGCAAGTGATGCCACTGTGTTGGCGTTAGGTTTCTTACATGGCATTACAGCAAACCAACTGGGGAAAGGGTGGTTTAGTTTGTGACATTTGTGTTGTTTTTGGGGAGGTAAACATTTAGTTTAGTTCTCGGGTTTCTTTTGCAGTGCTGGTTGGTGGTAATTCAAGCACTACTCGAAACTAATTAGAATTGTTTGCTGCATGTCATTTCATATTTTTACACGACACCCCAGCCGGTTAAGAATCCAACAACTATCCACATCCAGCACCTTTTGATGGATGATTGTTTGTCATTCACACTGAGCTTGCAAAGTGTTGGTAACATATTAGCTCGCCATTGATATTATTTTAAACTGTCCCCCCTTTGGTCATGGTCCCTGCTCTAAGAGTGTGGGTCACATGGCCACCAAAAACGCTACAGTTTCATTGCTCAAATTGGTGTGGGTCATGGGTGAATACTGGTGATGAATGTCAATAAATACCAAATAGTTTTCCACACCTATTTTGGCATGCATGTGCCAATCGATGTTTCGATCTACTTAGCAAAGTAACACTTGTTTGCAAAAAATATGTTCAAAAATCAATGTAAGAAATTATAGCCTCTTGGTTATGTATAAAAAGTAATAAAGAAGTTGTTCAGGATATCCATACATAATGTGCTTAATTTTGTTAAAATGAGGAGCAATATCCTTTATTTTGACGTCAGGATGGAACGTGGCAGGCTGTTTTGATGGATTGGGGACAAAAGCTGGTATTTGAGCTCTTTAAAATTGAATAGCTGTAGGGAATTGAGGAAGCTTTTAGCCCTGCTTTGCCATAGTAGCTAACAAACACCGAATATCTATGATTTTGCAAAAAGTTTATGTAGAATTTTAAATACTATGTTTTTTTCAAGTTACATTTTTGGAAACAGACGAAAGACCAGTTTTTCTGATTATTCTGTTTGCTGTCAGCACATTAAGATCTATACCATCCATTATTCGAACTTATTCCAAATGCTACAAGATAAATATTACCGAATTGAAAAACTAAGACCTAGGACAAGTCTTCCTTTTTTCATTTCTTTCAAAAATTTGAATTTTTCGCCCACATCTATTTCACCGCACATACGTCTGTCACAGTGCTGATAACTCAGAAAAAAAATTTTGCGATGCGATACCAGCGTAATTCAAACTGGCGAACTTGTCATACTTTTTGTATACAGTAGTGCAATTCAATATCTTATAGAATACTCAAATGTTACTCAATTGGTTGCCATATTTTTTCATAACTGGAAATGCTCATGTGAGACCCCATAATGTATGTGTATTATCGAGTGACGAAAAATATATAGTTGATTTAAGCTTACTTATCTGTTGAAACTAGCAAACGAATTTATGTTACTGTTTAGAAATGGTAGTCTAGCTTTGAATTAAATTTTCTCAGTTTAGGTGATTCTGCTTTGTTGATGGAATCAAGGAGCTGCTGCCATAAAGATCTCTTAAATAAATAAAAAGCACTGACAATTTAGTTTTAAACAAGTATTTGTTCTCGCTAAAAGACTAGAAAGGAATAAAGGTGTTTGGTATTGGAAAAGAAAGGCTGTTGAGAACGAAATATTCAGAATTGGATTTTTTCGTTTGATATTGGCAAAATTACAATTGAAGTGGAAATTTTCTATTTTTTTGTCCAAAATTCCAATTTCAAAGTTTAAATTCCTCACTTCCCGTTTTGGAATAGAAAATTCAACGACAATTTTGGCAAATATGGAGTAGCTCTAAATTCCAATTAAAGTTATAATTCCGTATTTTAGGGCGAAAAACATATATAGTGAAAAATCCTAATAAGTGAAGTAGGTCGACATATTGTAGATCATATTTTTCTGGTATTAAGATGTATAAACTTTTTTATAACATTAGTATTGTAAAGTTTTATAATGCATTTGTTATTGAATTATGGAGAAGATACGTTGTAATATTGTAATTTAATCAAATCGGCTTATGGCTTAAAATTACAATCCTGAATAAATAAATTATATTAAACTAAATTAGATATAGTTCCCTTTTATTAATTTTTTAATATCATTTGAAAAAGTATTCTTTCCCTAATATCAAATCGAATTATACATTAAAGCTGATGTATGTAGATATTAAGTGGATTTTCTCATTCTCTTTTTGTATTTTCTTAGCTCAAGAAAGAAATTCTCATATTCAGCCGTTCTTTTTTCATCATTAAACGAAATTTCTCGGTTTCTATTTGTCTTTTCCCAACATTTGAAATTTCTCAATTGATGTTTTTCTCGGTCGATGTTTTCTCATTAAAAAACAGAAATTCTCATTTCGACGCAACTTTCACAAATATTAGGTGAACCTCCTCATTTTCAATTCGTATTACCTCAATTTTATGAAGAATTGTAATTTTGTAATTTTAATCGTTCTTTATTGAGCATTAATTAGGAATTCGCAGTTTCACTCGACCAACCAATAATTAATTATTCAGTGTTTTTCACTTTAATTTGATGTTTTTTTTTTAACTATAAAACAGAGACTTTCATGTTCAATGTATGATTTGTAATATTAAGTGGAAATTGTCTCTCTATAAATTGATTACCAATTTTAAGCAAAAATTGTCAACCCCAATTTTTTTGTTTTTTCTCAATATAAAATATAAATTTTCAATTGCAATTGAATTCTTATTAATATTAGGAAAGCTTTCAATTTCATCTTTAAAAGGTATAATTGTATCTCACAATACAAATAAGGAAGCTATATTTTGCCAGTGCAATTAGCAGAACGTTTTGCTCATTACCTGCTTAGATATTTTTAAAACTCGTCAACAAGACGGTAGTTTTTGGGCTCAGTTTTGTTGATATAGTTCGTTTCTTGTGACAACTACCCTACATATCAGGGCTACAACAGTTTCCTTGTGTGTTTTGGCAAATATTCTGCTTGATGTTGGGCTGCAGAGCCCAATCGACAATCGTTGCTAAGCTATGGATTCATTTTGGGAATACTAGAAATAGTTGCGCTTTTGCTCACTGAATACAAGCCTAAAGAGCTGTATTAGGAGCTACTTTTCTTTTTTGTTTATAGAGAAAGATCGACATTGTTTCTCGCTCAGGCTCCTGGTATTGGATTCATGAATAGTATAATTTAACTACAGAACTACACATTAAGGCATTTATTTCCCTATTGTAATAATAATTTTATGGTCCAAATTTCATTTCACCCATTTCGTACTCTATACAAACTTTTGCAATTTGCCTGCCTACCCCTATTACGCAGCCATCGGAACTGTTTGGCCTTCGTTTGGTTTTGTATCTTAAAGTGAACATTCAAGTGAAATCAAAATATACAACATTAAAAAGAAAATTCGCTTTGCTCAGTTTATAAGAATTAATATTAAATTTAAAGTGTCTCCTTTTCTATTTACCTGTATTTTTATACAATTTTTTTTTTTTTGTTTTTTTCGTTCATTTTCCACAGTTTATTCGTTTTTGGTTGTAATCAAAAAATATTTAAATATAATCATTCAACCAAGAAATATATTTAAAGCCAAAACAAATTTTTAATTTTTTTGTTTACCAAAAAAAAAAAAAAAACAAAAAAAAACAAGATTCAAGAAACCAACTCCAAAATTCAGATCATGTTAAACAACGCTACCAAGTTTTCGCCGCATGTAAGTAGTTTTTATTTTTTAATTTATTTTTTAAAAACAAATTCAAATTTCACAAAAAATCCTCTAGACAACTTAGAGAATCCATAGTTCCCTAACATATTAATAGTTTATTAGTAGTATGCTTTACTAGAAAACACGAGTAATGAACGCTATAAATTATTTTATATAATTTAAGTTATTTCCTAAGTTTTAATTTCCGACGCTTCATGCTTTTGTTTATACCATAAATTTTTCCATAGCCCATATATAACCCATGTACCGTCGAGAAGTTTCTTAAAAAATTGTTTCAGAATTAAGTCAAATTTTGACAGTATCTGCTTTGCTCCCGCCACATAGGTATCCTGATTCTTTCGAATTGTTTATCATATACAAGAAGATTCACAACGAAGAAGATTCACTTTTTCCAGCGATATTCAATACCTTCTATACCATGTTTATAGTAAGAATTGCTAAACTCCTTAAAATATCCATCAACCGCAGACTCCATCTCTTCATTGTTTGACACCGAGCCATTTTTTCAAGTTAAGAAATAGAAAATAGTCCGTAATGCGCTAAATCTGGCTAATAATGTGCATGATGAAGCAATTCGAACTTTATTAATTTTGGCCATCGCAGTAGTGGGTGTGTGAACTAGAGCATTGTTTTGATGAAACAACGTTTTAATTTTTTGCCAAATGCTCCATAATTTCATCACATAAACGCTGTAGTAAATTACCATAGTATTCGCTGTTGATTCCTTTCTGAAGATAATCAGTAAAAATAACCTCATGCACAGATAGAACCGTCTTCGCCTTCTTTGTACACGATTCTGTCATTCCAGTCCACTGCTTTGGCTGTCCCTTTGTCTCAGGTGTGAAGTGGTGGACTCACGCCTCACTCATGGTTATAAATCGACGCAAAAATTCGGCTTTATTGCTGTGAAACATCGTCAAACACTGTACTGAGGTATCTTTACGACGCTGTTATTACTCAATTGAAAGCAAGCGCGGCACCCATCTTGAGCACAGCTTTTTCATCTTCAAATCTTCGATCAATGTACGATGTATAACACTTTTTGAAATACTTATTGTTTCAGTTAGCTTACGCACCTTCAGCCGGTGATCATCCAATACCATTTAGTGGATTTTCTTAATCACGTCTGGCTAGGACACCTCAATTGGTGGACCACTAAACTCTGCTACCCAGTATTTTACAGTCGTAAACGAAGGAGCAAACTCCCCGCAGAGTAGAATCTAGCTCGGGTTTAATATTGGTTGGACTGAGACTTTTCAAATGGAAATATTGAATTACATACGGTGACCAATTTTTTCCATTATTGCAAATTCACTGAAATCGTTTACTTTTGATGTCTCAAATGAAAATACTAAATAACGTGGCGACTTGAAACTTAAAAGATGTGTTTAATAAGGTTGGCACTTTTCACCAATAATAATAATTTTTTTGCAAACTACTTTTGCAAACTACCATCTATACGATACGTCAGGTCAGCTAGTTTTTGGACCAACCTCGTAAGTACATATAATAAAGTCAAAAATCAATGAATATCATGCGAATGTAGAATACTACTTCTTTATTCGTTCAAATCAATTCAAAGACGATGCAATCAATGCCTTCACCGAGCACAATTTTTTATGGCAACGATTTTTTAAATCCTAGAAGCACGCCAAATATCCTCTTTCCGGAATGGTCTTAAGAGAATCTCTACAATCGGCCCAAAACTGTGTTTCCGGGGAGGCTTATTGTGTTGGGGGAATCAGCCGAATATAGTAATAATCGAATTTCCTTCCCAAAAAAAAAAAAAAAAAAAAAAAACAAAAATTAAGTGTGGTTGAAGTGACTGAGATCCATTATATCTTTTAAAATGGATTTGACCCTCTCGGTTAAATGAAATGCCAGTATCATCAACAAGGTGTTTCCTAATTGTTTATTGACGGTATTGAAGACTAAATTTCGGACTTGTTGAATGTGAGGTTGATAGTCGTCCAGGGTGTTCTTCGTTTTTAACTCGAATTAAGAGCTAAGCCTTCTTTGAGCTGTTTTTGTGGCACTTATAAATGTTTCTTTCCGCCAAGATCTGCTATCTGAAAATGCTTCCGCAACATAAATTCTATTTCGTAAACAAACCTCAATGGGACTTCTTTGTACAAATGTCCGAAATCACTTTTTCCATCGTACAAAACCGATTATAACTCAAATATTACAGGGATCTACGATGAGAAATTTGTCGTAGTTGTCTGTCACAGTGCTACCAAAAAAAATTATTTCTGAGATTCGATATACAAGATGTTCGTCGGGAAGGTATACTATTTTGTTTTTCCGTCATTTTGGTAGACATTAGTCTTGACAATTTATATTTGGCAGTCGTGGAGTAGAGACGTGGCAAATTTATTATGGAAAAATATTCGATAAACCAACGTGTTTTAATCGTCAAAACATTCTATCAAAATCAATCATCGATTACAGTGACGATGAGAAAGTTACGTGAAATTTTTGGGAGAAACAACGTGCCAACAATACGCTCTATTTATCGTGTAGTGAATGATTTCGAAGAAAGAGGGTCTGTAACTGATAGGGCCAAGCATGGATCACAACGTACAGTAACACAAACTATTCGTGATGAGATTAATGAAATACCACGTGAAATGTGTGAGAATGTAATGAAAAATGTGCTCAAAAGGGGTCGTATTTGTGAGGTTAACAGAGGCGGGCATTTATCTGATATTGTATTCCATACAGATCCATTTTCTTTTTTTTATTTAATCAAAAATAATAATCAATGTAGTATACCTTCCCGACGGAAACCCTGTAGATATTTTGTCGTATTTTTTTTTCTTAACAAAAGCAATATGCGATGTTAGTCGATAGGTAATTGTTGCCTTGATTGTGGACATGATTATAAAAAACTTGTGGAAAATACGAATTTTAAAGTTAATTTAGAAAATGTGGATTATGGGAAGGGGACGCATTTGGCATGGTATTTTTGACATTTTTGGCGATGGATCAGCAAGTCGTCTATGATGAGAAAAATTGATTCAGTAGAAAAAAGTTTCCCATAAAAAGATATTCTTCTTTGGAAAGTTGTTTATCTTTCCAGTGTACTTTTATTATTTTTATTCGCGACTAAAAAACAATATATACGGTGGTAATTGACAAATGTGAGAATAAACCAATTTAAATTACGTGCCTTCGTAAGGAACAGTCTTAATTGCGGAGATTGTTGTTCAAGGATACCTAAAGAAACCCGAATTTCCTTTTGAAAAGCTGTCAAAGTACATATATTGGGAACGCTCGCTTATGTGATGATGAGTTAGTACCACGTCCACGGCGTTATCTACGTTATTCGTTAAAAGTGCTCAAAATTGCCAGTAGTAACAAACTTGCTTATAAAATAAATAAACCCACCTTTGGAAAAAGTACGCTTTTTCGATATTTCCACAAATTGTACTAATTGTGCGTTATGTGATACGGAAAGAAATTAGTTAATATACCTTATAATATACCTGTAATAATAATATATAGTAATATTTTAATATAATAATAATATTAACATACCGCTTCAGTAAAAATTTAAAATGACCAAAAACGTATTTTATTGAATATATCGTTGGGGGGAATACACGTAAATCGATATATAACGTACGAGATTTGGACGTTTTTGCCACACCCATTTACGCTACGATGATGCATCGTGCACAACATAAACTTTCCCCCGATCAAACTTCCAGTGTCTGTTCAATAGTGCACCTCAATTTTCTATGAAAACTTATTAATAGATGTTTGTACATTTGCATACAAGACTATAGGGGGAATAGCAAGTATCTTTAAAAAATTGACAAATTTTAATAAAAACTAGCTTTCCGCGATATTTGCTTCCAAACTTGGAATTGAAATTTCAGACTTTTAGTCATTACTATTTGTACCACTTGTTTCATGAACTGCAGTCTAAACAATAGCACTATCTGTACAATATTTCAAATATAGATATTTCATACATTTAAACAATTTGTTAACGCCAAATGTGCAATGTGTATTGCTTTCAAACTTTTAATATACAAGGTGGCACACCAATTGTGCTGCAATAAGAAATTGAAATAACTTTTTTATTTTTATAATTTTCTGTATTTCATTCATGTTTTCTTTATTGTATAGAAAATTCAATTTTATTTTATATAATTATTTGATTTTGAACATGAAAGGTTGTAAATGACCCCATGCTCATTCAGCCGTATGTGACACCTGATCACAAAATTATTCATTGCGGCCTGAAGGATTGAACTCGGGATCGCCTCAATTATTGTATTAATAGACTGCTTCAATTTAGAAAAATTCCTTGGTTTCATTTTGTACCCCTCATGCTTTCTATAACCTTATAAAGAAAGTCTGGTGCAGTCAGGTCAGGTAATCTTGGGGTACAGTGGAAAATGTAGTTTCTGGATATTAATTTGTTGGGAGTTTTCGTTGGAGTTCCGCGGTGTTCAAATGCTGTCTGCGTAAAAAAAAACTCCTTCAACCTTTTAAAACAACGGTCCTTATTATCCCCCGTTTTGTAATTGTAGCACGATTTATGTGCCACTCTGTACAAAGAGCGACGTCACCTGTTTACGCAAACGAACACATTATAACTTTACTTCTGGTAATCAGGTCTTGGAAACCGAAAAAACTAAAACATTCCCAAAAGCGACATTAATCTAAATCTGCTATGGGTTTAGAGTTGGAAACACCGTTTCGAAATCTGGGAATATGTGAGGAGTCGAATGTTTTTAAACAAAATTTGTTGCTTACATTGCGAACGCCTGTTAATTTTGTGGCAATAGTTAAGAAAATGTTAACAGCCTTTTTTAAAATTCTTGTGCTCTTAACATTTATACCATATATCATTAAAATCTGTAAGAGTGGTGTTTGGTATTTACATGATTTCCTTATTTCTACTTAACTTTAGTGTTACATTCAGATAGAATTGAACATAGAAACACTACGTTTGAAAATATCTGTGTGTGATGGGTAAAAGATTGATTCCGTAACGAATGGTAGATACATTTTAAAGAGGGAATTTCCGCACAGTAATCGTTATTCTTGCGTTTTTGGTAGAATTTGGAACTTTGCTTTTGTTCCGCTATCATTTTATAACCTTCCTCTCCTATTCTTTGTTTAGCTAATTTAGGCAAACAAATGCATGTATGTGGGTGGTCAGCAGAAATGTAGACGAAAATAGTTCTTAATAAAATTTTTTCTGCGCTGTTATGAGACAATTCCTGCACAAGACCACAACGAAAGCATGTGGTTGTACAAAATATTCTAAGACTACAAAAGCTACAATGTTGTGTTGTTTTTAAATCATGCAAATTTTACATTTAACTTAATGTTTAGCTTTTCGTTTTTTTTTCTGTGTTGAGGCCGTCCATACGTCATCCTTTTGTTGACAACCGCCGCCATACGGTGTGGTTTTAATTCTTTTTTACAAATTGTTTCACTATAAGCGTCGATTTATCTTTGTGCAACTGAAACACTGCAAACCTGCAACAGCTTAACATGTCATAATCCGTCACCGGCGTTCTCTTTTTCCTCAACGATTATCGTCCCCCTCTGCTTATCGAATTAAATTCCCAAATTCCAAGAGTATCACTCAGTGTTTTTTTGTTTGAGTTTTGCTATCACCACTCGTTTCTTTTTCGAACCTCGCATTTATTTGTTTATTAATTAATATTTACATAAACAAACTAAACGTATTACTTGCTGTGGATGCCGTTATTGTTGTTGTTATTCACTCTTCATATACATGGTTTATCTTACGATTTGTTTACTTTTTCACATGTTTACTGAGGAGAGAGCGAGGTGTGCTGTGGTATTGGCTCTCCTCTCTGTTGTCTTCATTTTTGCGCCATTGGTCTTGGGTTCCCTCTCCACAAACACATACAAAACATAACACACACACTTTTCTTATCAGTTCACAGTTCGCATTTTCGTCATGTGCTAGCTTACTACCTCTACTACTTCCACACATTTTTGGTCATTTTTTCTGCATATTTAAGCATATTTCTTGGTGTTGGTGTACGAATGAGTGTTTGTTTATTTCTGTAAGCACTACTTTTTCCAACTTAATGCTCTTTTTGTTTATATTTATTTTTCTGTTTAACTGCACTCCTCCACCCCGATACTTACCCATGGACGTGGTTCTAAGTATTATTTTCCTTCTTAAGTAGCATTAAAGGGCTCGCATGTACAAACACCCATGCAAAGACATATGCTGGCACTGTGTTGGGTTAACAATTTAGAACACTTTAACCCCTTTCTTCAAATTTATGTTTAATTATTTGTGTTATTATTTAACGATAGGCCTTTTCGCAAATAACCATCATCCCTTATAATGTTTACAGGGGCCCTGTTTTGACAACCTTTTCTCTGATTTCCGAGCTTAGTAGGATACATAAAGTTGACACTTTTGAGCCTTTTTGAGGTATATTTTCTCAGGGTGCCATTTATGCGGAAGAAGTTTTCTTCTTTTCTTATGAAAGTGTTTGTATTTTTTTTTTTTTTTTTGTAAAGAAATTATTATTAAGCTATCAAAGAAAATTTAAATCACAGCAAAACAACTTATATTTTTGCTTGAAAATTTGGTTTTTCTGAAAGGAATAAACATACAGTAATTCCCTTAAGTTTCAAAGAGGAAAAGAGTATTCCTAGAAAACGCCTTTGTTTTGTAGAACAAACATAAGGATAGGCGCCACATTGTAGTTGCTCATAGCTGCAGTAACACCTGAAGGTTTAAATAGGTATAAAGTTTTCGGCTTTTGATTCGCCTTGCGACCATCAATTGTTTCTAAATTTACATCAAATCATAATTTCCAGCTTTCACAAGTGTTAGTCATAAGTTCGACGATACATTAACGAACCAAAGCACGCATTTACCCAACCATGAGTGACCTACACATTGCCCATGATGAGCTGTGTTCGTGTGCAGTTACCCACCGTTAAGGGTAGTGTGCACATGACGTTACCCATTTCTCAAGAGTAGTGTGTAAGATATCAATTCTCATTACCTACGGCGATGTGTATAGCTTGTTCATTCTGTGAGTGTGGGTTATCCATTAAAAATTAAAATCCATTAAATTAGGAATTCGTACTCAGTTACGAAACTGGTCGAATATTCGCTGTATTTCGTACACGTATATATATATTTCGGTTCGGATGAACTTGTACCACCTTATTACCAAATAAAGGGTGATTTTTTGATCGTAGTTTTTTTTTTAATTGAATAAAACACTCAAATTTGCATCATATATTAAAATTTTTTATTAGAATCGATAAATTGGTCTTTGCCATTTAATTTTTAAAGATAATTTCATGTAAATGTTGTCCGGCTTCGTCTCAAAATGTCCATTCGGAAGGTAAAATTGTTCGTCACTTTTTCGAGCATTTCGGCCTGTATTCCACGAATATCGCGCGTTATGTTACCCTGTAGGGCTTTAATAGTGTTCGGATTGTCCACATAGTCTAACGATTTGTCATAACCCCACAAGAAATAATCAAGAGGCGTTAAATCGCAAGATCTTCGGAGCCAACGCACAGGGCCAAATCGAGAGATAAGCTGTTCACCAAATTCATCCCTCAACATATCCATTGTTTCACGAGCAGTGTGGCATGTTGCACCGTCCTGATGAAACCACATAACAACCGAGTTCAACTCATCCAATTGGGGCAAAAAGAAATCGCATATCATGGCTCGATATCGTTCGCCGTTGACGGTAATGTTTCTTCCACGGTCATCTATAAACCACACCAGACTCTCGTTTTTTCCGTTCAGCAAGAAATGAGCCTCATCGTTGAACACAAATTTTCGATAAAACAGCGGATTTTCATTGACCTTTTGTAAGGCCCATTCACCAAAAATTAGACGTTGTAGTAGGTCATTCGTCATTTTTTGATGAAATGGCAGAGTATGCTGTACACTTTTCACTTTGACAGATGACGTTTGGACACCATTACCAACCAGTGCTGCCAACCTGGAAAACTTAAATCTTAAAATATCACTCTATATTTGTCGAAATCACTCGTTAATAAAATTTAGCTTATTTTAGGGTTTTTATACCCAACAACGTAAGACGTGGTTCCTCATTCTTTTTTTAGCAATAACGTTTTTGAAGATTACTAAAGAACTTGTGATAAGTTTTGAAAAAAAAGAACGAAATTCATATTTATTTATGAGAAGATGGTGGCGCATCCACTACCGCATGTGGCGCTAGTGGGCATAATTGGTCCACCAGCGAAAATTGTTCACATAAAGAGTAATCCTATTTTTGGAAAATTCAGCATATTTATCATTTCTTCGTTAATAAAAATTTGCTGATTACTGCGTCCGAAAAGTAAGACGTAAGAAGTAATGTTTTTTTTGGCAAAATTTTCATTCAATCAAACCTCTATCATCATCTTGAAAGTGTTCTCTAATGTGTTTTTCGATCTTCGCAGCAAGCCAAGCAAATACCATCCGGTACGGTTTTCAGAGCGTGATGTGTCTCGGCCTTGTTTGAACTGCTTATGCCACCTGTAAACTTTTATGTGCGGTAAAGTTTCCACTGCAGAAATTCTGTTTAGCAGTGCAATGCAAATTATTTGCTCTGCAAAATCACACATTGTTAAAACCGTCGAAATCATTTTTGCGTCATAAAAAACCAATGATAGCTCAGTATGTTGTGAAATTTGACATAATGTCTGCCATAGTGCTACCAACTTAGAAAAAGAAACTGTTTGTAAAATACGATTGGCGACGCCAAGCAACCTGTAAAATCGTGAGTCGCTTTAAGCACGTTGGTTAATTCAATCGATGAGTTGAGCTCTCTGAGGATAGAAGGAACATGAAATTCTACAAGAAAATCGGTGTCTTGAGCACGAAATTGAACAAAATCGGTTTTGAATTAATGAATCTTTTTCAAATTATTAAAACCTATTCTTTAATTAAAAACAGTTGGACGCGGAAAGGAACCATTTCAATAAATAAGCTTTTCACTGAAAAAACAAGCGGAGACGTTTGCTTTGCTTATTATTTTGAGGTTGAGTCGGTGCAACATCCTTACGGATCACAAGTGTTAAAATGTGAGCGAAAAGGTTCTTGGTAAAAATTTAAACAATGACGCTACCGAAATGAAAGTCAGCATAATGAAAGTCAGGTTTTAGGGAGCGTGGATAAGGCTTTCTCGGAAAGTGCGAAAGAACGAATAATTTAAAAGCAACTGCTCGTTGTATGCCCGCTTTGGCGTTACAATATAAATTAGAAAAAAATGCTAAGTAATTTTCTGTACATGAATTTTAAGTTGACCTATTTCGATATTTATGAAATATAATAGCGAAATGTAAGCATTTTTTTCTAGTTCTTTTCATAAAGTTAGGAAATATCATCCACAAAAAACTCCATATCCATAATCAACCAAACGAACGTGATTTCATCTCATACTAAGGGAAATGAAACAGTATTGTCGTAATGGTTTGTTTTCATTTTATCCTCTTTATTAGCCGCTCTTTATTTGCAAAATATCCCTTTTAAACCTAATGTTAAGGAAGTAAATTATTTGAAAAAGGTAAGGCTAATTAAATAACATTGAAATATTTCACACAAAGAAACAAAATATTCAGTTTGTTGCCTTGAAGTACATATGTACTTGTTAAAAATCATAGCGATCATAATGCGGCTAGAAAAATGGCAAGATTTGGATTAACTAAATTAATTCCAGTAAAAAATAATTTTTTTTCGACATTTTTTTTAACTTTTTACCGTATTGCATTAGTTGAAGGCGATGAAACCATTAGCGTTGTCATATATAAGCAATTATTCATATAAGGTTACATACATTTAAAGCGACGTTATTCCCTAAATGTGTTTAGTGTCAAATATTTCATGATAGGTGGCGCCTGGATCAATTCAATAAATGTGAAATATGTATGAGGTAGAAACAAATACAATGCAATGTACATGTTAGAACATTTCTAATAAATAGTAAGAGTGTTTATTTTATATTGTTTTCTAATGTGTTTTAAAATTGCTTGACCAATCGTTCAAAATTAGAAGATGTTTGAGAGAGAGTTATTATTTATTCGCCCGCTGGTAACACACCGACCACTAAATCCTAAAACTGAGGAAGAAAGAAAGTCTTCTTCTACGGCAATCGGACCTATTTGTTAACAACATAGATTGCTTTAAGAATGATGTAATCGGACCAGCGATTCTCTAATAAAAAGAGAGTTATTGCGTATTCGTCCGTTGATAACACATCGGCCAACAAATCATCCTAAGACTGAGGAAGAAAAAATTTCTTTTACGAGATTTGGATTTATTTATTAACAACATAGATTGATAACGCATCGGCCAATAAATCTTAAGACTGATGAAGAAAAAAATATTCCTTTTTCGAAATTCGGATTTGTTTATTAACAACATAGATTGATTTATAACACATGGCCAATAAATTCTAAGGCGGAGGAAGAAAAATAGTTCTTTTATGAAATTTGGATTTATTTACTGACAACATAGATTGATTGATAACACATCGGCCAATAACTTCTAAGACTGAGGAAGAAAAAAATATTTCTTTTACGAAATTTGGATTTGTAGATTGGCAACACAGATTTCTTCAAGAATGATGAAGCAAGAATTGTCTAATATTTCAGAGCCTTTTTTAGGAAAGCATTTGCAAATTCTCTGTAAATGTGCTATAGTCTCCACAATGAGCTTATCTTTGACCCTGGAGGGTTTTATTTAGATTTGCAAGCAGGTAGCTGGGGTCCAAACGTGGTTAATGCAATCCCCTTTCATCGATCATAGACTTGTGACGAGGGTGCACACGGTAGCTGGCAATGTGATCTACGTACAGCTCGGAGCACTCTTTTATTATTTGGAACTATTTGTCCTTTTAATGAGTATAACTTTGCTATCTGTAAGGTACACATTTTATTATAAATTTGAAATGGAACAAAAGTTTAAACTACCCCAAACATTTATAAAATCGGGTTTACATCTGATTTTTTTTGCGTCAGACAACATGTGTGAATATTTATTTAAATCAAATTCACCTAATGTTTGCTGTGACATCGTTGCCGGTGTGAAATTTATTATCGGTTAATTATCAAAAACTACTAGATCGCATGTCCCTCTTTACATAGATTGTCGCCTGGCCTTTTGTATACAGTAATTACTGTCAACATTTGTTCTACCCCAACGTTGAGGAAATAACGCAAGAAAACTTACGGTTTACTTTGTAACTCCCACCCTCTCTTCCCACTGGCTTCATATTTCCCTGTGTTTTTCACCCCTGTCCACTTTAGCTTTGGTTTCGCTAACCAAGTGTTTGTTTAATATTCCCTAATAATTCTAATTTGATTTATTTGGCAAGTTAGAGGTGTTTGCATTCTATGATTTCATTCTTCATCGAGGATTTTGGTACATTTGAATTTTTTATTTCGTTTGTTTACATTTTGATTTCGAGTCACCGATTTTTTATGAACTTCTCTCTCTCCAACCGTCCCTTTAGACTGATTGGAAGGAGAGAGGCGATGTTTGGTTGGTCATGGGTTGCCAAAGTACGCATATCAAAAAGCGCTGTTGTTCCTAATTGTTTATTTTGATTATTGTTTAAACAAGTGCTGTGAGAAAAGGTAAGTACATTTTTTATGGGAAAATAAATTCATTGTTAACAGCTAGAGAAGTGTTAATTGGCAATAAAAAAAAATAAAAACTATCAAGAAATTTTGTTGCGTTGGGAAGATATTACTGAAACGCAACACGCATTTATTGCGGGCAGATGCTAACCACTATATGAAACTATCGAGGACTTTAATTAGACCTAAAATTATGTCTTGCGTTGTTATAAAAATAAATTATAGCTCTACATCTGTTAATTGTTTGTACAGTTTAATAATAATTGATATATAAAGTATTCTATTTAATAACACAAATAATGTATTTACATTTTATACTGGCCACTATGCTATACAATCGAAGAATTTAGGTATTAAGTAGCACATTACCATACTAAATTGTGTTATTAAAATTGATATTCATACACATTTATAAGTACGAAATTGACATTTAAAATTATTCTATACAATGCCGCTAATATGTCATTTGGGGGTCTAAACAGACTATTGATTTTGACTACTATGCTAAACTATCGAGGGACCTGAATATTACTTGCAAAATAATTATATAAAAGCGGGAATGTACACACATTTTAAAATTGAAATTTTGAAATTTGAAGAATTGCAGACATTGTAAATTTAAAGGGGTTTCCCAGAATGGGGTGACTGAATTTCCTATGGTTAGAATTAACTGTCGTGATGAAATATCAAGGAACATAAATATAATTTTTTTCATAAAAACAACTGTTTGATTAAGAAACATCTATTTATATTCAGTTTCCTTTCGGTTTTGATGTTGCAAATTTGCTTAAAAATACCTTAGAAGTTTGTCTATTTTGTATTCGAAACGAAACGTTAATTTCCTATATAAAGTGACGCAAAAAGACATACATTTTTGTTTAATTTTTGCAAAACATTGAAGGCGTTATTTAGCATAGTTGGAACGATCCGATTTAGCAAATATGCACCGTTTTGCTGGATAACTTGTAGCAATTTTGAAGGTAATTTCATTATGTCGTTATGTCTCATAGAAATCCTCGTTCCTATTGTCGAAGACTTCGTACTGCAGCGTTTGGGTTTACCTGTACAACATGTCCTAGTCAACGCAATTGCTTAATTTAAGTACGCCTTACCAAGTTGGCGTCGGTTTATAGTTGATGGCTCTATATATTTTCCGAAGTATTTTTTTCTCTCGAAGACTCCGACTACTAGTTCATCCTCTTTTGTCGTAGTTTAGTTCCGAGCCGCTCAACAAGACATTCACCACTCGATGTCAATATTTACACCGAGTCCTCGAAACTAATAACTGTGTTTTGTCCTCCTTTACCACCACTACCATTTGTTATGACTTCTTCTTAATGCTTGAGAAGGCTGCAGTAACATCTCACAGTTTTTTTTTTCAGTTTAACCTGCGTTAAAATTTAGAATATAAAAAATAATAACATACGAGGGCGGTCCCAAAACTAGTCGACCCGACCCGACATATAGATGGTGCCAGTAATTTGAAAATAATTATTTTGGTGAAAAGTGGCAAGCTTATAAACATATGTTTTAAGTTTCAAGGTGCCGCTTTGTTGAGTATTTTTTGTTGAGCCATCAAAATAAATGATCTCAGTGAATTTGTAAACATGGGAAATTTGGTCACCGTTATGTAATTCAATATTTCCATTCAAAAGGTCTCAGTCCAACCTAAAAAAAATTGGATAGCAAGAGACCGTACGAGCTGTCAAAACAAACACCGTAGTAGTCGACCAATTGAGGTGTACACGCCAGATACGATTAGGATGATGATAGTCACCTGAAAATGCGTGAGCTAGCTGAAATGGTAGTCATTTCAAAAAGGGCTACACATCGTACATTGACCGAAGATTTGGAGATGAGAAAGCTGTACGCAATGGGGATGCCGCGCTTGCTTTTAATAGAGCAAAAACAGAGCCGTGAAGATATTTCAGTGGTGATAGTCACCTGATGGTGCGTGAGCTAGCTAAAATGATAAATATTTCAAAAAGTGCTACACATCGCACATTGACCGAAGATTTGAAGATGAGAGAGCTGTGCACAAGATGGCTGCCGCGCATGCTTTTAATAGAATAAAAACAGCGTCGTGAAGATGTTTGAGTAGAGTGTTTGGCGATGTATCATCGCAATAAAGCCGAACTTTGGTGTCGATTTGTAACCATGGATGAGAAATGGTTCACCACTTTGCAACTGAGACAAAGGAACAATTAAAGCAGTGGACTGGAATGGGAGATTCGAGTGTCCTTTGGAGTGCGCATAGGATTATTTGATTATCTTCAGAAAGAGAAAACATTATGCTAATTTATTGCAGCGTTTAGGTGATGAGATTGTGGGAAAAAGGCGGCATTTGGCGAAAAAGAAAGTGTTGTTTCATCAAGACAATGCCGCAGTTCACACATATTAATTAACTAAAGTTTGAATTGCTTCATCACAAACCTTATTCCCCAGATTCAGCTCCGTCGGATTATTTTTCGTTTCCAAACCTGATAAAAATGGTACCGAGGAAAAAGATTTGCCAATAATGAAGAGGTAGAGTGTGCGGTTGATGGCTATTGAATATCGCTGGAAAAGGTGCATCAAGCTAAAAGGAGATTATGTTGAAAAATAAGGACAATTTTTTACAATTTTTTTGTGTCTTTGCTAAGTCGGCTACTTTTGGGACTGCTGTCGTATTTTCGAATGAGCGACCTTCGAAAACTGGCATTTAAAAACCCACATTCAGAAAAAGGCAAGACTACTAAGACATTTTATTGCAGATGATTGGATAAGATCGGTTCAGTACAGGAACTAAGTTCACATATAGAATAATGAATAAAGAAGAAAGAATACCGTATTTAAAGGATATCGTAGTAGTGTATTCCAACTCGAATAAGTTTTTAAGGCACTTCCTAAATTATAAGATAATAGTTCAAAAATTCCACTTTTTCTATAAAACGATGTGATTCGTCAAATAAACGAACAATTATTATTGGAGCAACTGAGTTCGGATTCGAATTACTCTAGTCATAGGTTGTGAAATGAAGTAGATTTGCATTGAATCACAAAAACCAAGCTTTTTTCAGTCTACTCAGTATTCGAAATACAAAACACAAGCCATTTCCGTAGTCCTTTGCAATCTGGTCCTTAAAAACACACAAACATTTTTCATGGCTGTTGATAATTTATCATATTGACCCGCCGTAGTCATTAAATAGTCATCTTCATTAACTTCTTTACTCCAATTAAATTCTTTATGTCATTAAAGTTTTTCACAGCGTTGGAGCTCTCCTCTAGTATTGCTATAATTTGAAAGTCCCTTAATTTATATAAATTTTCCCCACAAATACACAATTCGTGTGTGGTTTTCAAAAGAACGAGATGTAAAATCATAAGTTATTTCTAATTAAAAATTTTTAAGTGAAAATATGATTTACATATCCTCAGGTGTGTAACAATGCAGCAGAATGCCAACTACACAACTTTTAGAATATAAAGCTGCCAACATTCCTTTGTCGAACTCCTAACACAAAACACCATCACCACCATGGAACCACGAAATGTGGTGTAGTCTCCCTCGCTAGTTTAACACCTGACTGAAAATACAAAATTCGTCTGACCAACAAATTCGACAAATTCGTTTAATATTTAAAATATCTAATAAAACTGGCAACATGTGCTCACCCAAAAAAAGGAAGGAATTCAAACGCCATCCGTTTTTTTTTAGGTAAATCATGAATATGTTATACATTATGAGAGAGCAAAAGGATAGCATGTGGCTACAATAGCTTCAGTTGATATGGCCTTTACTTACCGGCAAATCAAGGAAATTGTATTTAAATTTATGCCTTTTTTTACCAGAACACCAGGACCACTGAGCGACAAGCTGGACCGATTGTGTGTGGGATTGCGTCATAAAAACAAATGGAAATGGTTTTTTAAGGAATTTTATTTTATGTCCCTACCGCAGTCTCCAAATAAAGAGGAGAAAGTATTTTACAATTTTCATTTCTGTGCTCAGTAGTTGCAACACTAACGAACGAACTCTTCCATTTGGCTCTTGTGAATTCTCATTTTGAGGATTGTAAAAGTGTTTAACTAACTGCACAGTACAACAAAAATAAAGTTGCCAACTAACAACCACCATACAGGCCAAGGAAAAGGACAGACTAAACATGACGCTGAATAAAATTAGTACAATGTTTGGCAGGTCAGTTTGGGAGCACATGACAGAGCCAACACATTACGTCACACATTGCAAATATCTAGGGAGAACTCTAGCAAAAAGGTTCATTTATATGTCCTTATGAAAATTATAGATACTAGCAAACACAGACAGTGCATTTATTGGGATGACTTCTGGGGGAATTCAAGAGAAATTGAGGTGATCTAAAGAAATAAGTTCACTGACTGGCGGATCAATACATGGTCTCAAATTTGGTTACTTATAGTAAAAAATGTTAGGTTGAAGGCGAAACATGGACAACATCATATCGACACCGCATGTATGAAGTTGTGCTTATCATTCAACAGTCATTGTCGAAGACTTCTTGCTGGAGCATTGTCGTCCTTTCGCACGATATGACCCAGCCAATGCAATTGCTGTGTTTTAATACATTTTACCACATCCATAAGCTCAAACAGCAGCTGTTTCGGATGGTTCCGTTAACGATGATCCATATATTTAACGGAGAAAAGTTTTCTCGAATACTCTCAGTACAGATTTCTTGGTTTATGTCATTATTTGTTATTACGTTGACCCGAAATTTTGTATAAATTATCAATAGCAGATTTTCCGCTCAAATTTTTACTTCCTTAGTAACGCATTTTTAAGGTTGCAATAAGTTTCGGAAACTACTAACGTGTTAGTGATTCAAAAAAAAAAAAAAAAAAAAAAAAAAAAAATTCATTAAACTTGAATCTATGTAAGCTTTGAAGCATTTACATGAAACAAATTCAAAACAATGACATCCAAAATTAAATTTAAATGCCCAAAAAGTTAACCATAAAGCCCCATTATTAGCTTTCAGAGCATCTATTTAAAAAAAATGGTTATCTCAAGGTCTTCAGGAGTTTCTTTCTGAAGGGTGGCGGATAAGTAACGTTAACGGCGACTAATTGAATGCGTTCTTGTGCATCATTTGGTTTTAACTCGTGAACCAATTGCATCTTATATGGGAAAAGATGTAACATATGTAAAATTCTTTGCAAAGACCGCCTAGACATCTCTAACTGCTGAGAACGTCGCCTGGTGGAAGTTTCATGGGTTTTCCTCGATACTTTCTTGAACTCGAACAATGGTCACTTCATTTCGAACTGTACGAGGTTTTCCAGCACGCAGAAGATCACAGACAGCCCCTTGTTGCCCAAAACGCTGAACTAATCGGTAAATTGTTGAAGCGCTAGGAGCATTCCGAACATGAAAGAAATTTCGATGTGATCTGAATAATCGAATGCTGACTTTCAAAGTAAAATTAAACAACTTTGGTTCTTTGTTCTGTACTGAGCCTTTCCATCATAAATTTCCCAAGGATTATTTAGTTAATTCTGTAAAAAGACGAAAAAAAGACTTCAACAAAAATTGTATTTACTGAACAAATCTTGAATTGCAAGGCTAGTATCGTTTTGGGAAGGCTTTCAACATTCTTTCCCATTAAAACTTTTCAATGACTGAGAAGGCTGCAGTCGCACAGCGTCCGAACGATGATGTCTACAAATAATATGTGGCTTCTATTGAAATTGCTATCGGACGTCTTTACCGCAGCTTTCTTTATTTACTTCTATCGCCCACTAAAAGAACTCGTTTGGTGCAAAATGTATGTTTCGGGAAGGCTTTCAACATTCTTTCCAATAACAACTTTGAGAAGGCTGCAGTAACGTCGCAAAGAACTCGTTTGGTGCAAAATGTATGCAAGGCTAGTATCGTTTCGGAAAGGCTTTCAAGCTTTGCATGAACAAACCCGAAACTCAAATAATTGTTGCTGATTCGGGTTATCGAATGCACCTTTATATTGGACGAAAGGAGCATACGTAACGATCTGTTTTCTGGGATTATTGCTACGTATTGTAGAGTAACTACCTGGTCAGTTGTCGATTTACTAGGCCCAATCAAGTAGAATAGGATTTAGTCTTTCACATAATATTTTTGATTTTGGTGCGCAAAATCCAGATCTCGTGACTGTAGGAAGTGAACCAAGACGTATTTAGAAACTGATGCTTGTTAATAATCTACTCATCGTCACTTGTCTTCAATGACACTGCCGCCAGGTTTTTGCTACCAGCAGCTTTGTGGTTTTTAAGCCATAATATTGCTATTCCGACCTCGTTTGGTTTCGGCTTGGTAGTTGATAGTCTATCAATGTTGATAATTCATTGGCTTGATTTTCTCACTTGCGTAGCCTTTGAGAACTGGGCGATTTGTAAAATTTCCATAATTATAATACGCTGCGCATCTGTGAACAAAGCATGAAGGGAGCCCCACACCGTAACATTTACTTCTTGTAACCATTTTAATTGGATTTTCGTGCTTTGTTTCATTTTCCGTATTTTTCTACATAGTCGTCCTCCACTATTTGGGCTATTTTGTTTCCTCCGTTTAAAGTAACATTCTGGAGTATCTTCGTTTATTAAGAGTTAACACAATCCTTTTTCAGATCCAACTGATCATACAAAATTAATGGGTGTTCGCGAGTGGTGACCTCTGGATACATTCGACATTGTTTGTGCTTGTACGACCACACCGAAAATCAGTAAACCACTGGCTTATCATTGATAAAGCATATCCACGGTATTAAAAAGTTTTTGCCGGTTTTATATAACTATGCATAAATATCAACTTTCTTGGAATGAATTAAATGACATTTTGAATCCTTTTTAATTTTTAAATTTGTTATGCATTATTATGAGCGAGTTCTCCGCTCAATATGTACGCAAAAAGTACCATAGTAACCACTTTTGGAAATGCACTGTCGACATCTTTTGTAATGCCCAAATAGTCTAGTTAACAACTTGTTATGTGTTGTACTCGTATTCTTCCTCTCTAAGTTTCGTATTTTCATTTTAAATGGAAATTGCCATGTTACCTATTTTCTCAAATTTTACTACATTTGCAAATCCTTTGAGTTTACTCAATTCATTTTTTTGCGAATGTAAGGATGAGGTGTTTTTTTATTCTTAAGAGATTTGTGTCCTTTTATAAATTATTTCACACTGCTTTCTTGCCAAAAAAAAAGGAAAATATACATAAAATCCTTTAGAGAAAATTCAAAATTCTCCGCAATCAGTTCAGTTGCTTACAAAATCCGAAGTAACTTATGTAGATTTTCAATCATGGTTGCATGGTCGTCCTCTTTGTTTCCTAGGATAATTAAAAAGGAGCAGCACTCTATTGCTGACGAATCAGTAGAGAGTGCAAGCAAGAGATGGAGAATTGCAAATGCAAAATACGTTTTTAAACTTACAGCATGTTGGCAGTGCCCTTTCGTACACAACTGGTCGTTCCACCATATTGTCGTTGACTTAAGGGATTTGTTGTTGGGCTATTGGTGAATAATGCAACGAATCGCTTTGAATATTTTGGGTTGGCGTTCTTACATATGCAGGACATGTAGTTGGGAAGGTTAGGGGGGATTGGTTAGTGAATGTTCTAAAATACCACAAGTGCTAATTTTTCATACCGAACTCTTCTTTCTCTCACATTCGAAGGTAAATTGAATTGCATACCGAAGAAATAAATGAATGACAATATATCAGGCCAAACGTTGGCAGGGTTGGGAAACGTTGCGGGACAGAAAGAAAGAAATATTTTTTGAGAAAAATGGGAAACTCGCTTTTATAGTTTTTCTTTCGCATTATACGAGCCCAAAGGTGGAAAAATGCCGAAATTGTGCACAAGTGGCTTCAGTTAAAGTCCATAGGTTTCCAAAAAAGCTTATTACAACATACTACCTGTATGGTTTCATAGTGGGACCGACAAGGATTTCATTGGACGACCTCGAGCATAAATGGCCAAGTTGGCTTTTTCTGGGTATTCAATCAAAAATTTTGTACAAACAGAGTTCGACTCCCGCATTTTGAAAGTGAATTTAAAAGCAATTGTGGGAGCCAGTTTGAAGAAAGGGATATTTGGTGAGAACCGCTAAAAAAAAAAAGTTTGCCTTTGAAATTGGTTTCAAAAACCGGTTATAAAAGTATAAGGTGCTAGCAATTTTAATAGGTTTACCGTAGACTTTGGATGTATAAAATGTAAGAAACATCAAAAAATTAATCAGAACTTTAATTTTATATACATACATATAAGATCAAAGTGTTTTAAGTTTCTAGAAGAACGATATAATAATGTTTACCCCTCCTCATGCATCGTTTGCAAAAATCCAGTTTAATGGATTTTTGGTGTGGTTTTTTGGTGTTGGTTTTCGGGCTTGATTCAATCACATCTCCTATCATTTCTGTAGGGAAAGCTTGGTTTAGGAACTGCTCTTTTGATTTAATACTCGGAAAAGGACAGCTTGTTTAGTTTTTACGTGATTATGCAATTTTTCTGAACGTTCATTGGTAGGATACAGACCTGTATTTGACCTGAAGATGCTTATATTCAATTTTACATATTTTCTAATTCTAGAATTGATATATTTTGTTAAAACAGCCAAGAAACCCTAATTTTGCATTTTGTTTTCGAAATTGGTTATTTTTTTTTGTCAACCCACGAGTTTGGCATCCCAAGAGCCGTTGAATATTCCTCAATTTTTCACCGTTTTATAATGCGGTTAAGCATTTTCATTTAAAAGTTGATTTGCTGACGTCCAACAGTCGTCCGATTTTCCCCGAATTTCACATTAGGGAAAGTAGCAAATTATTAGATCTGTAAAATTCCGAAGATGAATTTTCGCCGCTACCTTAAAGATCTACTGTGTTCAGAAAAAGACACCAATCTTTATTTTTTTTTTATTTATTTTTTATTATTTATTTTTATTTATTTATTTTATTGTCTTCAATATATAAACATTTGGGCACAACACAATAATGCCGACTTTTTTTGTGATCCTTAAAATGCACCAAATGTGTGTAACGATTCATTTAGAATCTATCCAATGGACTCAAAATCATGTCAGCTGAGCGCCGTCTATTAAGTTTACGAAATAGCTGGAATTCGTCCGATACTGAATCAAAAGAATGCGGTAATTGTGGTACGATATTAGTAGGATTTTTGGCGGAAAACTCAAGAAGATCAAATGCAGTATGAGAGATTGTGCGTTATCCTGATGCAAAAAAAAAGTTGTGTGAACAGAAATAATAATAAAGCACTCATATTTTTTAGCGAAAACTGAATTTTACGGAGTTTGGAATATCGAAAAAAAGAGAAATCAATTTTAAAAAGTTGTTTTTTTTTCGACTACCCCAACCAGGATTCAGAAGAGAACGACTTGCAGTTGGTTGTTTTCGGTTTATTCTAAATATTTAATAAGTATGCGAAAAACATCATCAATTTGCTTCCTTACCCCTAATTAATACCTGTTTACAACTAGTGGTGTTCTCCTAACTTCCAGGCTCCTTTTCTTTTTGCCGGCATAAGTGGAGATAGACTAAATTAGCCACTACTCCAAGGTTCCAGTTGCCAACATCACAATCACAACTTTCTATTGATTGAGAAGGCTGTAGTAACGTCACACAGTGTCCGATGTCGTGATCTGTTTTTCTGGGATTATTGTTACGTATCGTAATGTAACTACCCGATCAGTTGTTTACTTTACTATCCCCAATCAGCTAGAATATGTTTTAGTCTTTCATATAATATTTTTGCCCAGAAATTCAGCCTCTTTTTGCGAATAGCTCTGTGCAAAAGACGCATAACAGTCAAACATAATATAACATTACAATCCTTGTTGATAGTTTGGCCTAGCGCAAAACTTGTAATGCGCAATATCACAATAATTGAAGAAAACTGTGGACATAACCTAGATTTTTGGATGACTTTGACGCGATGTTTTCGGCGTCGCTTCACCTTCGACACGATATTCATTTTATCAGTCGCTCATCTTCCGTAATAATAGGTTTTATAACGATCTTGCTTCTTCACAAATATTAATGCTACAGTCTTATTCGAAAAAAATAGAGTTTTTGGTATCATCAATCGTTTGATGTGGCTTGATTCGTCTTCAACTTTTTCTCGCTCTTGTTTTGAACTATTTATGCTACTTAAAAACATTTGTTTTTTAACAAATACCTTTTACGGTGTTCCGAACGTTTCCGCAGCCGAAACTCAATTTTGTTCAAGAAATTCCATACAATCTCTTTGCTTAACGGAATCATATATTACAAAATCACCGAAATCACGTTTTGCTTCGTAGAAAATCAAGCAAAGCTTAAACAATAACGATGTGAAATGTGTGGCACAGATGTCTGTGACAGTGCTATCAGCTTTGAAAAAAAAAACAAATATTTCTGAGATTTGTAAGTTAAATTGACAAAGGGTCTTACTTTTTGGACATAGTAGTATATCATATCTGATAACACGGGTATATTTTCGATTACTGTCAATATTCGTTTAACGCAAAGAAAAAAGGATTGAGATCCCTTCCATATCTTAATCCTTTCTCAGTGAACTTACACACATTCAACTTTTGACTCACTAAACGGGACCTACCTCTGAACGACAAATTGAGAAGCATTTATTAGACAGACCTGCCGATTACTCGACTTCATGATTACTCGAAGGATTCGTCAGATACATCGAGGTATGTAACTGTTACTCAATTGATGATAGGCGGTTGTATCGGGAGTCGAAGTTACAATCGTGTGCATGGTAACCATGTTATGTTTTAACCACCACGACGTTTTACTTATTCCTTCTTAATGTTAGGAGAGACTGCAGTAACATGTCACATTTTTAGGCCAATGATGTCTATATGACATCGTGTGTATAAATTTCCAAATAAAAAGTAACGCTGACATTGTAATATGTGTGAAATAATCTTATGAAGAATTTGCAATTTTCTGCAATATGTTTATAATTATTGGATTTTCAAAATTTTTGGGGATTTCTGAACAAAAGCAGGAAGTGAAACTAGGCATATTTGGCAGAAGTTCCCATCCGGGAAATCCTGTAATGCATTCCCTAACCACAACTGAATGAAGCGGATGTTTATAAACACCTAAAAACAATTTTCGTTATATCCTGCAACAGTTACGAGTCAACTTTATGTTCTTCCCACTCTTTTTAAGCTTATGTGCCAAATAAGTAATTGACCATTTAATTAAATAGTACCACATGCTTAAAATGTCATAGAAATATGAAAGATGTACTATTATGTTAAGAAGAAGGTTTTATAAGTTTGAGGATTGATGACATTATTGGTTTTCTTAGAAATTTGTAGTCTGATCTAGGCATGAAAGATGGACTCTTCGGTGAAAGATGTCGTTTTGCAAGTTACTGTCCAGTAAAATATAAAAGATGGATTATTGGTTAAGGAGAAGTATTTAGAACTTTAAGAATCAATTAAATTAGATTAGATTAGATTTCATCGAAATTTATAGTATGATATAATTACAAAAGATGCACTCTTCGGTTAAGGATGACGTTTCGAATTTTACAGTCCAGTAGAAAATAATAGATGTATATGTATTATTCTGTTAAGGAGAAGCGTTGCAAAGTTAAGGACTTATTAAATTACTAGATTTCATTGAAATATATAGTCTGATCTAAGTACAAAAGATGGAATCTACGCTTAAGGATGACGTTTTGCAATTTATAGCCCAGTAGTAGTGCAGTAGAATAATATTCTGTCAAGGGAAAGATTTTATAAGTTTAAGGACTGATTAAATTATTAGATTTCATAGACATTTTAAGTTTGATCTAAGGACAAAAGATGGAATATTTGCATAAGGATGACGTTTTCCAATTTACAGTTCAGTAGAATATAAATTAAACATGTATTATTCTGTTAAGGAGAAGCATTTGGAACTTTAAGAACCAATTAAATTATTAGATTTCATTGAAATTTATAGTATGATCTAAGTACAAAAGATGCACTCTCCGGTTAAGGATGACGTTTTGAAATTTACAGTCCAGTAGAAAATAAAAGATGTATCATTCTGTTAAGGAGAAGCTTTTCTAACTTTAAGGACTAATTAAATTACTAGATTTCATTGAAATTTATAGTCTGATCTAAGTACAAAAGATACGCTTAAGGATGACGTTTTGCAATTTATAGTCCAGTAGTAGTGCAGTAGAATAATATTCTGTCAAGGGAAAGATTTTATAAGTTTAAGGACTGATTAAATTATTAGATTTCATAGAAATTGTAAGTTTGATCTAAGTACAGAAGATGGAATTTCCGCTTAAGGATGACGTTTTGCAACTTACAGTCCAGGAGAGAAACAAAAGATGCAGACTTCAGTTAAGCAGGATATTTTCTAAAGACCAATTGATTTATTATTAGATGTATTGCTTGAACTCTTCTACGGCGTAATGACAGCTTTTGCTATTAAATCCCTGGTGGATTATAAAATTTAAGTTTTATTTGGCCATTTCTGCATTTTTGGGCTGAGTTAATTTTTTATTTCTTTGAGTTACATGGGCAGATGTTGCAATATTTTAGTTTCAATTTTTTTTCTACGATTAATTGGACAGTTCTCTTATGTTGTCTCGTTTGTTCGTTTCATTGAGATGCTGTGCGTCTGTTGTTAACAGGATGACGACGATTTTGTGTGCTGGTTGATTCTGCTGCTGCTATTGCTGTTGTCGCCATGCTAAATGCTGCTGATGAACCACATCATCAGCATCATTTTTGTACCTTGTAATGCAAGCGCGTTTGCTTCTTAAAATAACAGAACAATTATTTTTAGTGTCGTCTTTGGTTGTGATTTTTTTTCTCTCACAATTTCTTCTTGTACACTTGTTGTTTACTTTTTGTTTCGTTTTGTATCTTCTTGTTTCGATTTTACATGTTCGAGCGTCCCAGCAATTGTTGGATTCACACAAACACCTTTTTAAAAAAATTCACTTTTAGTACGTTTAAACGTTGGACGCCACATAATAATTGGCATTTCATTCGCAAACGCTGCGATTTGTTTATCACTAATTGGCCGTTGATAATTTGCCCCAACACGAGCGGCAGAGTAGCACGAAAGTCGCAAAGTGAGTTGCTGTTTTTGCCTTCGAAATAGTTTAATTTAAATTAAATGAGACGCCAAAATTTATTAAAAGTAAATGTGATTTGAAAGATATAGTATTTCTCTATGGGCGTCGTTGTTTAGACATTGAAATCCAAGACAACGTGATGTGTCATTTCTCCGTGAATATTTTCAAACAAAATCTATAACATTACTGTGGTGATTGAGTGAGTATGGTGTGAGAATGTTTGTAGATACACAATAGATTTGCTGCACTGATAAAATTTGTTTGACAAAGTTTTATAATTTTCCTCACCATTTTTGATCAATTGAAACCACTGTAACATCTGGTTGTTTAGCAAAGGGATACAAATAAGCATTACCAGCGAGAAATCCTATTTGATAATTGATTTAAAATAGTTTGATTTTTCGATAATTTCAATCTTCTCTATAATGATTAAAGTTCTAAATGGAATCAGCTCGTCATTTGTGCCGTCATAATACCGGGCTATCCATTTTTCGGTTCCAAAAGTAAAGTTAAATAAAACACGCAAAAAGCTATGATTTCGATGAGACTTCTATTTCATTATAATTCTTGAAACTTGACATTATGTACGAAATACAAAGCCATTTATATGACCGCCTCCGGATTGGTTGCGGCAGAAGATCCTTCTGAGGTAGTTTTCGATCATTTTTTCGCACATTTCGGCCGCTATCTCGGCGATAACTTGACAAATATTGGTTTTTAAATTGAATAATCCAACGTTTATGGATTATCCACGTAAATACGGTCATAGCCCTGCAAAAAACGTCTAACGGCGTCAAATCGCATGATCTTGATGGCCAATGGAAGTCGCTAAAATGTGAAATTACGCTTTCTGGAAACTTCCAATGCAATATAGCCAAAATTGGTCGTGTTGTGTGGCTTGTGGCGGCGTCTTTTGAAAGCACATGCCATACCGCTCTGAATTGAAATTCGTATTATCTGTCACATTTTTACTAACAGGAGCGAGTTTTTTCGGCAGTGCGCACATTGCGATGATGAACAGGCCTGACCACATCTGTAATGCTTCCAGTTTTTTTTAAATTCCTTGATAATCTTGCCAATTCCTTGCACAGGAGGTCGATTATGGCGACCATAATCGCCCTGTAAGCACAAAAAGTGCCACCATTGAATTACCGCTTTTGTAGCAAGTTTTAACCATTTTACGAGTTCTCCATTTGTTAAACGATTGGCAAACTTTTCACTAAATAAATAGTACTTCAGATGACAGGTTTTTAACAGCTTATAGCCTTGCTAGACTGGCGGTCTAGGAAACGACTTAAGTTGAGTTTGAGAGCAAGCGCGGCACCAAACTTGGGCACAGCTTTCTCATCTACAAATCTTCGGTCAATATAGGATGTATAACACACTTATTGTAATGCTTATCATTTCAGCTATTTGTGAATTTTCTTAACCTCGTGTGGAGTGATCGACCAACACGGTGTTCGTCTTGACAACTCGTACGGCCTCGTACGGGGGAGACTCCCTCAGAGTAGACTCTAGTTCGGCTTTAATATTGCTGGGATTATTGAGGCCTTTCAAATGGATATATTGAATTAGATAGCAGTGACCAATTTTTCCCATGATATCTTTTACTTTTGATGGCTCAAATAAAAATACTAAACCATGTGATGCCGTAAAACTTAAAACATATGTTTTATAAAGTTGCCATTTTTCACCAAAATAATTTTGTTTAGCTACTGGCAGCATCTATATGTCAAATCGGCTAGTTTTGAGACCGCCCTCACGGATTATTTGGAATATTTAGAGATTTCTTCCGATTTATTACATATTATTTTGCCCTGCAGGTTTAATGTGGGAAGCTACACGCCTAATATGCATAAGCTTGAAGATCGAAACTTATATTTTAACTCATACTTCTATTATGTCTCGGTAAAATTTGATTCAAATTGGTCCATGAAAAGTCCACGAAGAATGAGAGCTTTATTTCTAGTTTTATGTAAGTTAAGGGAAGTTTAAGTTAGCAAAACATGCCAGATTTAATTCCACTATTTTCAAATCGCATATTGTGCATTCTCTATTTTTCTAAATGGGCTGCTGCCCCCTAATGCCTCCTTGAGACACATATGGAATGGTTATTGCTTTTAACACCATGTTCTGTTGAAACTTCGTGAAATGATTTAATAAGCCTTGTCTTTTATTGCAATAAAACTTCAGGTCCTTCGAGCCGGATGAATGGAATTTTGTTCCTCAGTGTTTCAGTTTAGTTAAACTATTAGCACTTTTTCTTTCCTTTCATTTTACTGCTAATACACACAGAATTTTCTCTTTACATTAATAGCAAAAAAGGAAATGATTTGTAACTTTTCACTTTTACCTACCACCAAGCCGATGCAAGAAGCACTTAAAACGCTAATGCAACAATCACAAAGTAAAAGTGAAATCACAGATTTTCAAATTAACCTTGTTTGGCTCTCTCTCTCAGCCAGGGAAGAGAAAGGGATTTGACCACATTGCAATGAAACACATAAAAAAAGCAACAGCAACAGCGCAGAAAGCGCTTAAAGAAATAAAACATCAAACAGCAAATTGAGTGAATCATTAGAGCACAACACTGAGGTAATTGCATGTCATTAAATACGTTAAGAAACGTGTAATCAGTGTCACATTAATTTTCCGCCCGCCCTCATTTCATCTCCTACACTGCAGTTTTTCTTTCTTGTTTGTTTTGCCTCTTTGCTCTCTATAAATATAAACGGATTTAAATGACATGAGTTTTTCATTTTGAACTCAAAGAAGACAAAATTTATAGTGAAATTAATAGAAATTGACAGAATCGAATTGATTAAGGGGGGGCCGGAAATGTTATTGAAATTGTTGACACATACGTATATATGTGATACGTGATTGTTGGATTGGAATGTGTTCTAACTATAGAAGGATGAGGAGCAATTAATGGGTGGACTGACAGTAGACTGATCGAATATATAAACAGCACAATATTAACAGAGGTAAAGCCTAAAACTATTCTTCGAACATAAAAAATAGCATTGCCAGTCCTAAAGCTTTGTGCTTTGTATAATGATTTGTTATGTTGAACGCCGGTTTATAACTCACCTGTGGGATATTTTAAAATTAGATTTTGCTATCAGGTGCAGTTTGAGTACACTTAGTAGTTGTCAAATGCTTCGCTGAGGCAACGGAATTTAGTGGTTTCCAAACCGCCGATCCGACAAGGCTGTCAGCTGTTAAATGCCTATCATCTGAAGTGTTATTTATTTAGTTAAACGTTTGCCATATATGAATATATTATCGTTTAACAACTGAAAACACGTAAAAATACTTAAAACTTACTACAAAAGTGGGGTGATTCAAATGTGGGTACTTTTCGTGCATAACGGAGTAATTATGGTCGTCATAATCGACCTATTGTGTAACGAATTGGCAAAGTTATAAAGAAATTTAAAGAGACTGGAAGCGTTACAGATGTGGTCAGGCTTGTGCATCATCACAGTGAAAGTATGGGGAATAATCCGAATTTCAATTCAGAGCGCTATGAGATCGTGTGGTAACCGACTTTTTGTTTTCGGCTGCAATTGAAAATTATGAACTGGATGATATGTGGCTTCAACAAGGCGGTGCCAAGAGCTACACAACAAGACCGATTTTGGCCTTAAAGCTTTCATAATTTCACGTTTTGGCGACATCAATTGGCCATCAAGGTCATGAAATTTGATGCCGTTAGACTGTTTTTTGTGAGGGCAGGTCAAAGGCATTTGAAAACCACCATTCGTCAAGTTATCACCGAAATACCGCTTGCAATGTGCGAAAAAGTGGTAGAAAAGTATCCATTGCTCTAACGAATCCAGAGGCGGAAATGCCATTGTATTTCGTACATAATGGCAAGGTCCAAGCATTATAATGAAATTAATGTTTCATCGAAATCATAGCTTTATGTGTGTTTTATTTTACTTTACTTTTGAAACTGGAAAGTGAATATCATTGGCTTTCCGTTTCAAAAACAAATAAAAGTCATAGTAAAAAGAAGTCTATTATTTTGACAATAGATGGCTATAGCAAGAGATACAGCCGTGTTGTATAAGTACGATCGAATTGCGCTAGATGTCATTGGAAAGATACGACATCATACTCAAGAAAACTACTACGACAGTTTTGGCACTGTTTGAGCAACTCAAGGATAAAGAGAAAATATGCCAAATTTTACAACTTTTCTTAGATAAAGGCGAAAACTAAACCTTGGCGGCTGAATATGTGAACAATATTAATGGTTCTGATACCATAACAGCCAATCACGTTTAATTTTGGTTTCGACGTTTACATTCCGGTAATTTTGATGTCAAAGATGCACCACGCTTAAGAAGGCCAATTGTCGAAAATGTTGATAGAAGAACAGAAATTTGAAAATGCAAGTCAGATAGCTCAACATGTGAAGTGTCTATGGTCGTTATACCGTAACAGATAATCACGCTCATTTTGCTTTCGATGATTCAGTTTCGGTAACTGTCTCGATCTGGAAAGCCAATTGTCGAAATCTCAATGGAATAACTAAAGCCCGACTGTCGTGTAAATTCTGCTTCGACTGCCCCGGAACTAAACACAAAAACTTAAATAGGGCTGGATGCAAACAATGAGCTCTATGTAGCGATGATAAACGAATTTGCACAAAAAATCCGACTTCCGCCTGCGAGTCGCAGCTAAATCGCAACAAAATCGACCTATTTCTGAAGCGGATAGTGACGGGAAATGAAGACAACGTCACTTACGATGTCAAGCGACAATAGTCGTAGTCGAATCGTGAGGAATCGACGAAAACTGTCACTGTTCAATGTCAGTATTGAAGACCGCAAGGGGTTTGCTGTGTGTTTGGTGGCACTGGTAGGGAATCATCTACTGTGAGCTGCTCCCCGTTGGCCAAACTCTTAATTCAGACTTTCACTGTCAACAATTGGGCCATCTAAAGGAAACAATCGGTCAGAAGCGGCCAGCTTTGGCCAATAGGAGAGGAATTACGTTCCATTAAGACTACGCCAGACCATCCACGCCGATAGTAACTCGCCACAAGCTGCTGAAGCTTGATTGCCAAGTTCTTATCCATCCACCTTATAGTTCGAACATGGCACCAAGTGTCTACCACCTATTGCCGTCTATGGTGAATGATTTTGGGGGTGAAAAATTCGCCTCAAGAGAAGCTTGCGGGTAATCCACTATCCCAGTTTTTTTTTTTGTCAACAGTGAGAAGGGTTTTTATGAGAGGGGCACAATGGAATTACCCCCAAACAAATGGCAACAATATGAGGGATGAGGATAAGGGTTTCTATAATGGAATTGCCTTTAAAGTGATAACAAGTAATCGAACAAAACGGTGTGATTTTAATCTAAATCAAACCATCCAAATTATGCTAAACAAAGACATGTAAAAACAAGGGCTTTCGTTTTATCACACGTATCTTATTTCTCCATTAGTTGTATTAAAAACTACATTTGACAATTTAATATTTTCCTTTTGCTTGGTGCCGAATTCCTGTGTCCCCTGAATAACGCAGCTGTTTGCTGCAAGCCACCTCTGTTTGAGTATTTATAGCTGTCCCATGCAACCCTCGTCTATTTCTAAGTTCAAGACACTTTGTGAGCTATATATCAGAGACTTTAAGACACTTAAAATGCAAAAAAACATACAATATATTGGCGATATAAATGTTTGATTGTGTTTTGTCAATAACTGATTGCGATACGACGGTATGACGGGCAATCTTTAACCCGGATGTCACACAATTTATTAAATCCCCAAAAACTCTTGTAAACTTACTTCCGGTACATTTAAACACATTTGCTTTTATCAATTTTGTTTTTGCCAATAGCTTTTTAAACGAAAACTACTCCGGTTTGGAACTGTGGAGGAAAGGACTGTAATCGAACGACACAAAGACCAGAATATTCCTTGGAATGCTATCTACCTCTAGAACATTGGATGATTTTCTTCATCCTTTTATGACCATACACAACAACATTTCTATTGATTTAGGCAAAATGCCAAATTGTTGCAACATAACATACATTTTTCCAAACCAAAAAAGGGGAATAATTTTACCCCACCTCGCCCCAAGGGTAGGAAACAGAGGAAGAAAAATGTTGTCTAACAAAATGGAATAGAAAGCAACCAACAATACGAGCTATTACACCAAGCAGCCAGTGTATAGTCCCATAATAGTTAAAACACCAACGAAACAACAGTAAAACATCTAGGAACTATTCAAAGGAATGCAAAAAAAGAAAATAGAAAAAACAACACAAAATTACAAATGCCGGGGACTTGCTAGAAATATAGGGCAACTCAAGAAACTCTTAAGCGCCGTCGTCGTCGCACTGCAGTGAATGTACGAAACTTTAGAGACATAAACAAATGATAGTCACCTATTCCCCAGTCAGTAATGTAGTAGGCTGGGAGTGCACAGTAGAGACAGATAGAGAATAAATCTGGCAGGAATAGAAGTGTGGCTAAAGGATACTTGGCACAAGCCGGCTTTTAATAAATAAAAATGAAAAAACCGTAAAGACAAACTGCAAGCAGTTTGACGTTCGTTCATTGCTCTATGAAAAAAACTGCAATATTATAATAAAACTAAGCTACCATTTATGTAAACTTTTTTACCTTCCCGGTAGTAGCAGACCAAAACCATTGAGAAGAATGTTGCTGGCTGCTTCAAGTGCATGATAGTAAGCTCCGGTGACTTCAACTTAAATGCTAAATTGAATTGCAATCAAAAAGTTGTAATAATTTCATTTAAAAGCTTCTTTGAGCGTAAAATGCTTCGTAACAAGGACCTTCTCGAAAGACACATGCAAACGGAAATGGAAATAATTTACCTGCTATCATCTGTCGTCCTTGTTTTTGTTGCTAAAATTATTTCTTAAAATTACAGCAAACACTTCCGCTTTTGTGTTTTGCTATACGCAAATAATTGGAAAGTGTTTTAGTGCTGCATGTGTTGTGCAGTGGCACAATACAATGCTGAAATAATTTTGTATAATTATTTCTTTAGATACTGATTATCGGCAAGAAACAATCTTTTTTATGATCGACCAACTATGAGGCCCTCAAAGAAAATTACGGGTTTTATTCACAGAGAATACCAGTAAAACATTAATTTTATAAGAATATAGTGAGATCAGAGATTAATTGTGTTGAATTTGTGGGGAATATATGGACTGTCGATATCAGTTATTGGAAAGCTGAATTTAGACAGGAATGTACGAGCATTTTTGATGAGCGATCAGAGTATCCAAGAGAGGTGACTGGAAATGGTAGGTGAAATCCATGAAATATTAACAGACGACGGGCACCTAAGAAAGATCACTAGAAATGGTAGCTAAAATCCATGAAATATTAACGGACGAATAGAAGTGCGCGACATTGCTAGGTTCTTCGTGGTCACTTCATGTCAACGAATGGCACATATTTTATAAGAGTATATGGATTCGGGCTAAATGGGTGCCACATATGCTATTAATTGACAAAAAAAAAAACCAAACGCCTGACCAATTCGAATAGTAGTTCAAGCGCAACAAGCAGGGCTTTTTGTGACATTTCATAAATGAGGACAAAACTTCGATTAATCACAACACCTCAGAGTGTAAGGAAAAAAGTTGGAACAGTTGACTTCAGTAAGTGAATCGAGTGAACTAAAAAGTTTTAAAACTCGGTCTGTCAGACATTTGAGATGCCCATGATGTAAATCACATCGATTGCTTCCAACAGATTAGGAAGGACGATGTTATTTAGTATTGTTGTGGCCATTCGATGCGCTCATTTAATACAAAAGCGATTCCGCTTGACAAAGACAGTTATTTTCCAACAAGACATCACACCAGCAAACACTAGAGCGCAGTCGCCTTGGGGGATGGGGTCTTCTTCCTATTCTACACTTCCTGTTTCAGCGTTTCCTGGTAGGTTTTAAAGGACTTGACCATGTGAGGCCGACCATTGTCATTGCCAGTAATGGTTCCACTTGGTTTCAACAGCTCGTAATAAATAATACCGACCTGGTCCCACCAAATACAGAGCATAACTTTCGCAGCGTGAATATTCGCAGAGGCGACGACGTAGAATCATGACCAGGCAGCCCCCATGACTTTCTTTTCTTTGGATTCCTGTAATGAATCCATTTTTCATCACCCCTTACAATACGATGAAGAAAACCCTTCCTTTTTTTTGTCGCTGAAGTAGGTGGAAAAATGACACTTAACGTCCCTTGGCTTCAACTCGTAAGTAACCCAAATTTCTTTCTTTTGAATCATTCCCAATGCATGCAATAGCTCGGATGTTGACTTGGCGGATAACTCCTAATAGTGAAGCGAACTCTACCTGCGTTTGACACAGATCCTCATCAAGCAATGCCGTCAATTCAGTGTCTTCGAAGGGTTTTCGTCTTCCTTCACGTGAACGATTGTCAACATCAAAATCACCGTCTTTATAGCGACGGAACCAATTTCGACACGTTGTTTCACTTAAAGCAGCATCTCCGTAAACATTTTGAAGCTCTCAATGAGCTTCAGTAGCCGTTTTCTTCGTTTGAAAGAAGAAAATCAATACTTCCCGCATATGACGATTATTTGTCACAAAATCATACATATTCACACAACCAAAAGAATATGACGTCAAAAGAAAATCACTATTGTGCCGAGGCTCATGACGTTTAGGTTATGGTAGCACTTACAGCGGGCGCCATCAATTGACAAACCGCGGGGACCTAATATATATGTATACTCGATAAGGAAGAGTATAAAAAGAAGTATAGAAGTGTTTTTACCTACACCGATTATTTCTCAATCTCTTCTTTTAGGAGGAATATATTTTTGTAGGCACCTTTCAAGTAATATCACTGAATTTTTGTCCAGTGATATTCAGGAAGTTTTCTAAATGTTCAGGGGATTTGCAGAAAATTCCGTACGAAAGGAACCTTTCCATATCCTTTTCTTCTTTATGAAGAGCGTTTTTTGCTGACATTTTTGTGTGTAGAAAATAAATTTCCATATACTTTCCAAGTGAAGTGACTTTTCTACAGAAATGTCGGACATTTTTCTATATCAAAATTGCTTTCCCATGCGTTATTTTATAGAAAAATGGAGCTTATAGCCACTGTCCTAATATCCAAATTGTGATTTCTATAGTTATTTTATTTTTCCTGCAAAACATATTTCTATTTAAATAATGGTGAAGCTTTTCTGTAAGAAAAGAGGTTCAGAGTTCCAGTAGTTAGAAAAGAGTATCCAGAGATGTTATAAAGAGTGTGATATACAAGTGGCGGATAAACTTAACACAACATATCATAGAAGGGATGCTGTTGTTTCTGCCACTTTTTCATCATCTTTTCAATAGATCATCTAAAGCAATAAAAAAAACTTTACATCGTTTTTCGTGACAGTTTTTTTCTTTTAATCCGAATTTCCACAACTACTTAGTTTATGTTCTTAATGAATAATTTCTGTAAAACTAAACCAATTTTTGATTATTCAGGTTATAATCTTGAACTTGGAGAATCTAAAATTAGTTTTATGTTCGATACAATAGTAGTGACGTCATCGAAGCAAAAGCGACACGACTTGTTATCACATTTGTTAGTAAAAACACGCAGAGATACCATTTTATTAAGACTGCTTCCTAAAATCTGAGTAACAGACAACAGGCAGTGGAGGAAAGTCGGAGGATCCGATGAGTTCATTGTAACAATACGTGTATATTTTTTAGTTCTCAAAAGTAATCTAAGAATTAAGTGTACAGTGGTCTAATTGGGATTTGAAATGGACAATTCTCTCCATACATGGATTCTGTTTACATATTCATTCTTTACTTTTTAAGGCGGGGATTTGTGATGATCCCACACGTGAAAAAACTTCCTTGCTATGGGAATATTGTCATTCCTGGCATAGATTTCTTGTTCGTTGTAAGGCAAATGGATCGCCTTGCTTTTGAACAAGCATTGGAATCTATAAATGGGCAGCGCTTATTTTTGTATAGAATAATTCTATTATCGATACTGGTGACGAATTTTCGATACTGAAAATTATCGAACTGAGAACTGCGACGCATAAAAATACAAGGTATTGATTAAAAATATCAATACTACAAAGTATCTATACTTCTCCTGAATCTCTATCTATATGAGACTGGAATATCTGGTTGTCTTTCTACATAAGAAGTGAACTTTGCTTCGAACTTTGCTTTTCATAAAACAGTTCTTTTAGAAAGACATACACACTTATAACATGTTAGTACGGCGACGTTTAAATTCAGCTGTGGAATAGCAGAGAGCCATAGTGCGACAAAATCAAAGATTTTAAGTTGATGTCACGTTTGCTACTAATTTCCTTGTTATTATTAATGTGTAAGTTTAAAATATATAATATCGTTCAGTTGAATATGAAAAGCACTACACAGAAATTACGAGTATCAGTCAGTTGAGGCAGGTTTTTAGTGATACCACACCACAGTCCATTCCCTGCTACCAACAACAATTGATTGTCATTATTCAATCCCCTCGACCCAACTTTACATTGGTCTTCACTTGCAGCATTGGGGTGTATCGTGTCCCCCCCTCTTTTTGTAGATGTCACACGTAGGTGTGATTTTGACTCCCTCTGAATGGAACTGGAGAAAAGTCAATGCCATATATTTTCCTATAGAGGGTCTCCATAATATCTGCGTGTTATTCCCTACACAGTTTGTCACGTCTCGCGTGCTCCCCCAGCCACCATTATGCGGTGTCGTGCCTTCCCTGCAGCCGCTACTCAATTAAAAGATTACAATAATGGCTTCTTTCCTTTTGCGGTTCTCTTTGCGTAACAGAACACGTTCCGCCTTTGTACGCGATATCGCTGGTTAGTGTCTGTATCTGCGTTATGTCATTTCAATAAATTGATTTTTTGCATATTTTTTGCCGCTCCTCTGCATTCATACATGCGTGCGTGCGTGCGTTTATTACCCCTTTTGGGGCCGATTGTGATTGTGTGATTTCAATGCCTGTATTTCTTTATACTCCACGTAATCACGAAAAGCGTACCATATCCTACATCCAAAGATTTTGCAAAGATGGTATTTTGTACAATAGGACAATATGGACACAATAGATTTTAAGATAAATAAGGAATGTAGATAAAATCTATGCTCTTAACTTACATCCTCCGCAGTAATTGAAGGATACGTCGGTCGATCATTACCAGTAAATTGTTCATCAATCACATCCATGTTTCAAATTTTAATTGTATTTCCTGGTAAATCTGGCAGTGGAAATGATGCACAACAAGCTCATTTGTTCTTCGATTGTAGCATTTGTGTGTTATTTACGTATTGGTTATAAACCTTGAGTTTGATTCCGAAAGGCAACAGCGCAAACACACATTACTTTATTATGGAAGAACATCTATTTTATGAATAGTGAACAATTTAATAATGGTTATAAAAAAGTAAAAAGAAAAAATAGAAAGAATAAGAAATTAACTATACAATGCACAAGAAACAAGTGAATTATTTTGAAATGCGTCTGTAGGGCAAATATTACAGAGGAGAGGTTACAAGTATGTTTACAACCCTGAGAAGAGAAGCAGTCTTAAAAGTTTCCAGGCCAATATCAGCTTGCAATTTTCAGTTAAAAACGATTTCGCAATTTTCCTTATAACATTAAAGTTTTAGATATAGAACTAATCAGAATTGCAATGAATCATATGCAGCCATATTCAATTGTGCAGGCAAGGCAATGCCGTTTTTTTTTTTTTTTTGCGCTGATTGAATACTACACTATTCTCTGCGATGGTGCCTCCAGGCTCAATTTTTCTCGTTGAAATGGAATCACTGAACTAACTATTATGCCAGTGACGATATAAAGTTGCATACCTTGGACTTTGTATATCATAGCTGATGTCATCATCACCATCACTAGCATTTATGAATGTTAGTCGCTACCGAGATGTACCACCCTGCCTCAAGTCTCATATCGATATATTTTTATCTATTTTGTCTATACATCGTTTGATTTA
>JAHXMU010000051.1:1045638-1070485 GCA_019455685.1 Philornis downsi | reverse complement strand
CAATGTATAAATGATTGATAGCATAGCTTTATTTAATACAGTTTCTACCGATTGAAAATGTTTTCCTGATTGAGAATGCTTCCCAATGATTCAATTTAAATTATGGTCCTTCGAGCCGAAGCTTACATGCATTCTCCTACGTTACTCTGTTTATCTTTAATGCTTTTTTTTACTACGATGTTATAGCCTCGGTTTTTTGACCTTTTATAGAAGGACATACTGGTTCGGTTTACGTTTGATAACTCTGCTTAACTGTCCTTAGAGCGAATACATACAATACACTGACGTAAGGGACTTTGAACTGCATACGACTCTAATTGCTAGAGTTTCTGAATTTTAATAAAACTAAACCAATTTATGGTTCTTCAAGCCGAATATTATTGTACTCTAGCTTTTTTAAGCAGATATCCCTTGGCCTTTCCTCGAACGTAAATGAGCATCAAAGGTTGGCTACTTGATATCTATGCCTAGGCTTTTTCACATGTTTGGAATTGCTTTTTATTTCCTATATATATGTATATATATATATATATGTATATATATATACGAATATAAAGGATATATATATATATGTATATGAATATGCGTATATTCTCACTGGCTGGGGTGAATCCTTGACAATTTGTAAAATCGTCATGTTCAAGATGTTGTTGAAGTGTTGTTGCAGATAGCTGCTTTATAGCTATGGGTATTTTATGGTCGCAGTTGGCTGTTTTATGCCATCCTACAATGCTGAGTAAACACGTGTTTGCACTTTTCCACTGTCCTTTTTGAAATGCAAAGTTCAAGGTTTATGTACAAATTAAAAAAATCTATGTTTTTCACATTCGCAGTCATTTGTTTGCGGTGCAACGTTTGTTTATCGAGATAATGATAGTTTATAAAGGTGATTATTAATAATCAAGTGATGGCAGGTAGGCAGGATGGTTTTAAAGAGGGATAGTTGGTCATAAAGTCTACACGCACCCAAATGGGAAATACATTAACTTTGTGTAAACCATAAATGAAGTGACAACTCGCGACATTGGGGTATAATTTTTTTTTTTTTTTGCGATTAACAAAATAAAAATTACAAATTTATGAAAACATGAGCAAACTTCTCCTCCGATTGTGCTACTGCAAAATTGCTTGGTTTTCGCTTTTGCTGTGTCTGAATGTTGAGCTAACAATGTCCTGTCCTATGCAAAGAGTGCTGTTACTGCTGCTGCAAACACATTAACAATTCAGGTCAATAGTCCGACTGAGATTAAATAGCATAAAAATTATCTTACTCTCATACAGAACAATTTCATACATAATTTATTATCGTATTAAAGAGGCAAAATGACTTCCGTATGGGGGATAGAGGAAGGCATGTTCGAAACAAATGATGATGAGGCTGACTGACGATGTGAATGGATAGTGGTGAAGTGGCTTTTCGTCATAGTCTCGTTATAGCTGAACATGATTGTTTGCTTAAAACACATAAAGGAAAATATGTACTCGCTCATACTGTATACATCTTTTACCCTTTGTCTACCTTTTTCTTACAACTTGGTCGTAAACACTGCATTTGCCGCGGCGTTCCAAGTCTATTATGATTATCTGTGTAACTCTTAAATATTACACATGTGATGACATGAGAAGGAGGAAAGGAAACATAAAGGAAACCATAAAAAGTCAAAAAAAAGGATATTCTCTTATGCATAGAGCCAGTGGGGAAGGCTGCTACTGTGCGGCTGCTCTGGTAAATGTTTGTGTTGTTCGCACTGTGTACACATACGAGTAGAGGATTTTCAACTCCCTATTAAGTTTATCCTGCTTCTCTCCTAGCATCATCACCACCACCATCACGGCTCCTCCATGCAAATCCCTTCCAAAAAGGGTTGCTTGTGTGTATTTACTTCAGTTACAACCCACCCAGACACATTTAGGGACCGGACTATGTATGAATGTATCAGTGAGTTTAGCACAACATGCGGAAAGTATGAGAAATAATGTGAAATGTCATAAAGTTAAAGTGAAGTACGTACACACACACCTTTACAGTGGGAGGGAAAAAAGGAGGAAAAATTCGATACAGCTAGGGTGATGCTTAGATGACATTTTTTGAAGTTGCGTTAAAAATAAGAAGTTGATATTAAGGAGATGTTGGACTATTAGATGTATTGCCAAAAACAGCAATTTCATTCAGCAAGATCGTATAATTTGAAGACTAGGCGAAAGATTTTTAGAGAATATTTTATGAAAAATCATTAGATTCGATCTAATCATCATTTTATCTGCATTGGCACAGGCAAGGCTACTAGACTTGTTTTTCACAATACCAATAATACATCGTGCCATCATCGTATGCCACAAATAGGTCAACATTTATGCTTGGCTTCATAATAAGTTCGTTGGCCATAAATATTTGCCAATTGTACGAGGACAGTCCTAAAACTATCCGAATTGCGGCGTATAGATGATGCCAGTAGTTTGAAAAAAATTATTTTGGTGAAAAGTCGCAAGCTTATAAAACATATGTTTCAGGTTTCAAGGCGCCATGTTGTTTAGTATTTTTAATTGAGCCATCAAAAGTAAACGATCTCAGTGAATTTGTAAACATGGAAAAAATTGGTCACCGTTATGTAATTCAATATTTCCATTTGAAAGGTTTTAGTCAAGCAATATTAAAGCCAAACTAAATTCTACTCTGGGGGAGTCTGCTCCTCCGTTTACGACTGTAAAATATTGAGTAGCAGAGTTTAAACAAGGCCGTACGAGCTGCCAAGACGAACACCGTAGTGGTCGACCAAATGAAGTGTCCACGCCAGTCGCGGTTAAGAAAATCCACAAACGGGTATTGGCTGAAGGTGCGTGCGCTGGCTGCAATGACAGGTAAAAAGTGATATACGTTGTACATTGACCGAAGATTTGAAGATGAGAAATCTATGCGGAAGATGGGTGCCGCGTTTGCTTTCAATATATCATCGTGAAGATGTATCAGTGGAGTACTTGACGATGTTTCACCGCAATAAAGCCGAATTAACCATGGATGAAACAGACATAAGCGTTATGTTGAAGCAAGTGAAAAAAAAAAATTGAAAATTCAGTGGTCGTTGCCACGTTTGAAGTACACATTTTGTATACATTTTAGTGTACAAGTAAGTCTCATCTGTTTTCTGTCAGAAATTGATCATTTATTGTGAACAAAACCCAAACATTACACCTGAGACAAAGGAACAGTCAAAGCAGCGGATTAGAATGGGAAAATCGTATTCAAGGAAAGCGAAGACGGTTCCATCTGCAGGCAATTCATTGAGAAATGTTCCACAATAAACCTACATCGTTACTTTGAAAGTGAAAGACTCAAATTCTCTTATTCGAAATCTTTTTCTTGGCTGATTTTTGTAGAAGATTACACCTTCTTCTCGTATTGAATGGACGAAAAATAATAGAATTATCAACAAAATACCTTAATTTATTTTCACAACTAGAATGGAAGAAAAAAAAAAAATAGGCAAATCGCAGAGCTTTTTGTTAGTATTTTTCGAAACCTGTTTCTCATCTGATTGTTGTAGAACAGTACTTAATGCTCGAGTAGGTTGGACGAAAAATATTGTGTTTGTAAGGCGAAAATAAAAAGCTCTAACTTATTTCCACAATTGGATGGAAAGAAAAACACAAAGATTTTCATTTCCGGTCTCCTTATAGTCTTTCTGACAGCTTTTACAATAGAAATTTCCACTTGGCTTCCCACAAAATGCCCATAAGTAGGTGTTCTAATCTTTATATATATAATTGTACTGTGCGGGTGTTGTCAGTGAACTCCTCCTAAACGGGTGGACCGCTTTGCATAAATTTTTGTATATGCGTCTGGGTGGTGCCCGGGTGGTGCCCCAAAGGGGCGTTGGTACCTCCCATTCAAACAAAAAATTAAAAATCAATTATTTCTGCTCCTGCTTACGGTATTTGAACAAAATTTGGTGCGTAGGTTTGGTGTACATATCTTAAGTGCTACTGCAAATATGGGCGGGATTGGACAATGGGGCGTGGTACCTCCCATACAAACCATAAATTAAATATCCATGGCCTTTCTTATTATAATAGACCGATTGGCATGAAACATTTCCAATAAAAATAAAATTTGAAGGCAAAGCAACGTTTGCCGGGTCGGCTAGTTACTTTTAAAATGACAAACCTTGTAAGAGTCCACTAATGGGTCTTACGCCCTTATGACACATCTTTTTTCCTCACGGACGAGTTTAGATATACTTTATTTTGTTTTAAAATATCTGATTCACATATCGTCTCGCTTCTTTTAGGAATCCGCTAACAGATCCTTTTTTCAGAAAATGACGCCGGTTTCGTTTTGGATACTTCCATTTTCCTTTCTTAAAGCGTACATAATTATTCGATATAATACCACACTTCTTTTGTGAAGTTTCTTTCAGGTTTCTTTTTGGAATACAACGTAAAATGCGCCTAGGTCCTCCCATTCAACTTCGTTCCCCAAAGAAGAAATGCTAAAAGGCCTTTTAATTTTCTGTTAAATGGTCTGAAGCGCAGTTTTACTGGCTTCTAATAGAAGGCGTATAGAAAGTCTTCTTTTCAGATAGCACGTGTAAGTGTGGGGTTCTATTTTCCTTTGTCAAAGAAGACTTTGAATCAGTGCTTCTTGTTCTCTTCTAAATGATAAAGTTCTCATGTCACTTTGCTGCTTTCAGGTGGATCTCGATAGGGTTTCCTTCAGAACAGTATTTACTTTATGTATTATGTAATTTACTTTACTTTTACTTTTAAATTACAATATTATTTAATAAACAAATAAATAAAATGAGAGGGTTTTGTTTGTTTTGTTTTGTGTATTTTTCTCAAACAAATCCTTGTCAAATTGGGCTGCAACTAATTTCGGACTGCCGTCTATCGGCGAAGTGAGAGGGTTTCTGGAGGGGCTAGAGGATCTTGACACATTGAATCTTGGGAATGCATAAAAATATAGAAGCGATGTTAAAATTCAATTCAATCGCAATACCGATATCTCCTTCTCCCAAAGAAGATGTTGCCTCTGCAAAGAAGTAAGTTGGGGAACAGTTTGATTGTTTTCACGCAGACATCCTGTTTTGTAAAATGTGTTCCCTGAGAAGCGAAATGGAAAAAATAATGAGGTTTTTTTCATGTATTGAAAAAGCTTGGTATGCATTCTCAGAAAAGATGAATTAAGATGTTGAGATATCAAAAAGACAGTTCATATTCTTGTCTCGTTTATGAACACCGGAGTCGGGGCTTCAAATTCCAGCTTTTTTTCTAAATTATAACATTAACCAAGTAGTATCAAGTTTATCCACTAAATTAGTTAAATACAGAGTGGCACACAAATCGTGCTACAAACACGATGTCAATGGGGCCGTTATTTAAAAATGTTGAGAGTTTTTTTTTACCCAAAACTAAGACGAAGACGTTTTAACAGCATTTGGTCCCAGCAACATGGAGCAATTGCACACATAACCAGACCGGTTATGGTGGAGCTCCAATGAAAATTCCCAAACAACTTAATATCCAGAAATTCCACCTTCCACCAGAGTTTTCTGGGTCATGTCAAGTAAGAGGCATACAAGACGAAACCAAGAAATTTGACTGAATTGAAACAGTTCATTAAAAATAATTGATGCGATCCCGACGTCAACCCTTCTTCAGGCTGTAATGAATAATTTTCTGATCAGATGTTGCTTATGACTGAACGATCTTATAGGTCATTTACGGTCTATCATCTTCATAACAAATTAGTTTGATAAAACAAAATTGAATTTTCTATACAATAAAAAAATAAAATAAATGAATAAATATAAAATAAAAAAAAGTTTTTCGAGGTTCTTATTGTAGCACAATTGCTGCGCCACCGTGTATGAAATAAAACTAGGCATTCCTTTTTTTCCTCATATTTTCTTAGGCCTTCTCTTAAAGGCCTTCCATGAGGCTTTCTATAAGAAGCGATTGTGGAAGGTTCGTATCCAATGACAACATGTGTTATTCTGAGGGGAAGAAGGAAGGAGCTATTTAGGCCTAACGACTGTTAATGACTGGCGTGACAGTAGACTTTCTAAATCAGGCATTTTTTCTTCAGAATGATACAAATTACTATCCATTTTGCTGGAATCTACTAGATTCTATGTTATTGAAAGGTTTATTTTAAAAAATGATAAAATGAGAGAGTAAATAAATGTCCCCTTGCTTAGATATTATCCTTTAAAGGATATCTTTCGTACCACAAATGTGACATTCATGGCTATTTTAGAGCTAATTTTTACAGTTTTCTTTCGGAATTTTTCGGTAGAATATATGAACCAATAATGTATTTTGTATCGAAGATTTATTGTTTTATGCAGCTTCGATGCAGATTGTTGAAAAATACCTTTTTTCAATTTTGTTTAAAGAGGTTGATTGTAATTATTTTTTTTTTTTGAGTGCATTACCATTGTGGTAGAAAATGCTGTATTTCCGTAGTGCTGTGGTCCCACTGAGGTTTGTACGGGCTACAATGTAGCAATCTGTAACGAAGTTGTTAAATTGTTCATAACACTTTTTTTCATACTCCCTTCTGCTCAAACTCCTCGAAATGAAAAATTATTATGATTATGAAATAATGGAAAAATAAAGTGAAATAAAGTATTCACAACATATTATATGAAAATTTTAAGGCGGCCAGCAACAACTGCGATTTTGCTACTGCAACATACAAAAAAGAGAAAGAAAAGACCATAAGTAAATGCATACAAATGATACTGTGGGCAGATTGTACGAGCCTCAGAGAGACGGAGGAACTTTATATTACTATAGTTATGTAGAATGTATTTGGGGCGAAACGGAGGAATATTGAAAATAATGTGATTGAGTTATGTGCGATATACTCGTACATCATACACATACATAACTAGGAATTAGCTCACGAGTAGTTGTTGTTTGCAACCATTTTAATATCCTTGTGAATGAGAGAAACTTTAATAAGATAATGCCGAGATATGTTTGAAGAGAAATGCAATGAATTTAATTCTGATGGTATGTTATATCCGTTCCTTTTGCAATTTTGCCAACCTATTTTCTCGATTTTCTCTTATGCTGGCAAAAGGAAGCTTCGTTAACGCTCAGTTTGTATACGTAAAAATTGGACTGGTGGATAATTGAATAAGCGAAAAATTATCGTCCGATATGTGGAAGTGCCAAGAACAATCCGTGCTTGTACATAATTTATCGACTTATGTATCTAATTTGTTCAAGTGAAAAATCATATAAGTACTCTTAAGTACCCTCATGTAGTCACGAACTTATAGAAATTGGCATGGACCCTTTCAAAATTTTTATAATTTTTGGAATGTTTAAAATTTTTACAATTTTCGGAATGTTCAAAATTTTTGTAATTTTTAAAACGTTTACAATTTTTATAATTTTCAAAATTTGTATTCTTTTCAAAATAGGTATAATTTTCAAAATTTTCATAATTTGAAAAATTTTCAAAGTTTATCATTTTAAAATTTTTATAATTTTAAAATTTTTATAATTTTAAAATTTTTATAATTTTCAAAATTTTTATAATTTTTTAAATTTTTATAATTTTCAAAATTTTTATCGTCTTTAAAATATTTAAAATGCTTAAAATTTATATTTTATAATTTTCGAAATTTTTAATATTTTCAAAATTTTATATATTTCAAAATGTTTATAATTTTGAAAATTTTTGTAATTTTCAAAATGTTAAAAATTTACAAAATTTTTTTAATTTTCAAAATTTGTATAATTTTCGAAATTTTTATAATTTTGGAAATTTTTTTTTAATTTTTAAAATGCCAAAAAGTTATAAAATTTTTTAATTTTCAAAATGTTGATAAGTTCCGAAATTTTTATAGTTTTCAAAACTTTTATAATTTTTATAATTTTCGAAATTTTTATAATTTTGGAAATTTTTATAAATTTTAAATTTTTGAAAATGTTAAATATTCACCAAATTTTTTTAATTTTCAAAATTCATATAATTTTCAAAATTTTTGTAATTTTCAAAATTTTTGTAATTTTCAAAATTTTTATAGTTTTCGAAATTTTTTATGATCTTCGAAATTTTTATCATTTTCAAATTTTTTATAATTTTCAAAATTTGTATAATTTCGAAATTTTTATAAATTTCGAAATTTTTATAGATTTCGAAAGTTTTATAAATTTGGAAATTATTGTAAATTTCAAAATGTTAAAAATTTACCAAATTTTTTTAACTTTCAAAATTCGTATAATTTTCGAAATTTTCATAATAATTTTCAAAATTTTTATAGTTTTCAAAGATTTTTATACTTTTCAAATTTTTTATAATTTTCAAAATTATTATAATTTACCAAAGTTTTACAGTTTCCAATATATTTCAGATATTCGCAAATTTTAAAAATTCTAATAATTTTTATAATTTCGAAAATGTTAAAAATATGTTAAATAATCAAAAACTGTCATATTTTCAGTTTGAAGTTATTCAAAACTTAAAAAATTTTCAAGTATTTGTTGTATGACAAATGTACATTTTATGTGACAAATTCCCGGAGTTGCTAAATAAAACATAAAATTGTTATTATTTATTCAAATTTATTATATCGATATCAAATTAGGTATCTTCCAGAATAAAAAACTTCTGCCAACGTGTTCTGCTAGTTGAGCGCCGTAACACGTTTCATACTCAAACGTGTAAAATGGTTCGAATTGATTCGTGAGACACAGAAAATTCACCGGCTACTTCTATCAAAATTAAATAATGACTTTCAGTTACAATTTCCTTCATTTTATCGGCTTTACCTTCAGCCGAAAATGTTGATAGCAAACGATTGATAGCCAAAAAAGATTTTCGACGATCTCCTTAAGCAGACTTTTTAAGTGAGCAATTTCTGGTGCATTCTTGGCAGAGTTCTGATTTTGGTTCTGATTAATTTTGTTTGTCAATTGTTATGATCATGTATTCGACAATGAAAAGTTAACAACTTCAAAGCATCGAATATAAAAACATCGATATCGATTGTAAAATATCGATACTGCAAAGGATCAACACTGTAAGGTTTCGATAGAATGGAACACATTAAAATTTGCACAACTAAAATGTGCTTAAAATGTACAACAACATTCGAAATATCCAAATGAAGCGTTCCAAACGTTAATAATTTTTTATTGTTTGCAAATTAATTTCTCATTTCTGATTACTGCTTTTATCGTAGAAGTCGAGATGGATGAGCACTTTCATGGATTTTAAAAGACTTAAGATCTAGCATATTTCACTGGCACTTCTTAGCTAACCAGCTGCAATTAATTCCATTCAAATTTGTATGTTTTATTAGTGCTGCACTCAGACTCTAACGAGCCGAGTAATATAATGACAACCATTGTTAAGATGTGGATGTTTTTCTGTTGCTGCAGCAGCTTTTTGATAATTAAAGGACAATTTGCCGTGATTCAGTTATAAACGTTCGTGTCCTCTGTGCATAATAGATAAAAACAATTTTGTTGTCAGACAATAAAAAACGGGATATAAATAGCAAGACTAAAAGGGCAATCATTGCAAAGGGAGAGAAAGACCATATAGCTGAAAACCTCGGATGTGAACATTTTTGTGTGCTCTCTGAAACATAAAATATTATTTTTAAAATTAAAATTGTTTTACCTTTGCCACTGTCAATTAACTCGTCACAATAGGGGCAGGGAAAGAGCCAGCGACATGCGTTTTTTATCTAAAATTTTGTGGTGACAAGTATGCCTTGGGTATCCGGACCTTTTTTGCAGCGCACCCATGAATGCGCCCGTTATGATGACAATTGCTGACGAAACAGCGAATGCCTTCATTAATAATGAATGTGAAACAACTGATGCCGCCACTGTAATGGACAAAAAATATTATATTGTATCATTTTAAATGAAACAGTTTAATGTCTTTCTGTTGTGTTTTTTTTTACGTTACTGATAACAAATGAAATGTTTTTTTGTTTTTGCAGATACTGCTAAAATATTAAAAGTTCTGTTACTGCAACAGAAACTGATTTCCATAAAATTGGCTCAGTATATTTGCGTAATATCTTGTGTTTTGACGTTTTTTTTTTTTTGTCAACATTTACTATTGGATTCTTTTTGTTTTGTTTGTCAACATATGTCGAAAATGTCAATGAGATTTTGTTTGCGAGGACATTTTAAATGGATTTCGTTGTACATTTGCAAGAGTTTTTCCTAACGTTCCATTTTACGCGTAATATTTATTTAATGTTTATATTCTACTCCGTCACGGTGTTAACGGAGGCTAAATGAACTTTGCATAATTAGCATGATTTAGTTTAAATGGATATGTCGCGAATATTACTGAGATGAGTCATATTTTTGTAAATATCAAAACCTGCACATAACTTGTGAAGAATTTTTCGGGCGGCAGGTATAACTTAGTTCTTGTTTGTATTTCCTTATAAGAATGAAGAAGGAAGTAATTTTTTTTGTAAATGTTAGAAAATTAAATATTTTTTATTATTACCCCGAAAAGATCCTAGTTAAGTCTATGCCGAATACGATTCCTACACAATTAGGACAAAAGTGTGATAAGTTTATAAGCAAAGGCTAGTTTAAAAATTAGTGCAACTATTAAATGATAGGTGGCACATGTGTTGGTTGAATATTTTGATTTACAAAATAAAGAATATATACGCGTCATTTCTTTCGGTATTTGTATATTTTGAATTGTTTGCAACATTTTGGACACTATAAATATTTATAGTAACTATGGCGCTTTGGAATATTTGAACATTTTGAACTACTTCAGATCATTACAATAAAAATTCGTTCAATTGTTAGTGTATCTTGCTGTTCCTTTTCTTATTTAATGAATTAGAATCTCTAATCATCTTCAGGCATTCTATATATTGCCGCGTCGAAAAAGTAAGATTAAATTTAGTTTTTTTCCTCTGTTATCGTAGTTAAAAAATCAAGAGTTTTCCTGCCACCAATCCCGGCTTCTTTTTGCTCATAACTTCACGCACAAGACGAGTAATACTCAAATAATGTTTCCTGTTGGCTGTTTGATTCGGCGGGAGAAACTTATAATACACAATACTACAATAATCGAAGAAAACTGATAGCAATCAATACCTTGGTTTTTTTAGATCCTTTAAGGGGACTTTCCGGTCTTGCTTTATCTTTGGTATGATATTCGCTCGATTGGTCATTCGTTTCCGAATCAGATCAAATTCTGATTTCAATGGATAAAAATATGAAAAGAAAAATTTCTCCGAAATTTTGTATTTTAATTGGATCGCTGAAACGTTACAGAAGGCTTACGGTCTTCAAAAATACTAACACAATAATATGAGTGAGTACAGTGCATTCAAAAGCAGTCGAGATGGGTTGGAATATTTGCCTCCCTGTGGTCGGTGATTGACGTCTTCAGCTGAAGTTAACGTCGATAAAGGGAAGGAAATTGTGACTGGAAAATCATTTTATATGATACCAGTTAATCAATTTCTACCCACAAATCAATTTCTATCATTTTACAAGATTGTTTAGGTGTGAAACGCTATGCCGCTCGAATAATCTGCATTTTTTTTTTCAAAAACTCAATCATGTTAAGGTCGCTGATGACATGGTAAAACGCGTTGTAACCGTTGGCAAGACATGGGTTTACCAACTTCACATGTAAACCGGTCAACAAACTTCCGGAAGCTTTTTCCTCAAAAAATCCCCACAGATCGATCAAAAGTTTAGGTTAATGTTAACTATTTCCTCTGTTTAACGCAGTGTTACGCACTTAAAATTTTTGTTGGGAGATCAGAGAGTAAACAAAGAATGTTTTCTGGGCATTACAAGACGTTGGAAAAGACCAGATTTGTTAAAAGAAAACTCATAGATTTTGGATCTCAAATTTCTGGCCAAGGATCAACAAACCATCGGAAATTTCCTTCAAGTAGGGGCGGCCCCCCTTCTGAAATAACACATTTATCAGTCGTCATGTTCGCCTGATATTGCTCTGTTTGAGATTTTTCTTTTCAGTCGATGGGAAACATAAAGGACTAAAGCGTTTTCTGGAAAATCCCTTTGAAAAATGTTTTGATAACTGGATTATTCGCTGGCATAAATGTGTTATTTCAGTAGAGGACCTACTAGTAGTAAATTTGAATGAATAATAAATATTTTGTATTCTATTGGTCAATTACCTACCTATATATTTTACATGGGAATATATTTTTTAGCTATGGCACGAATGTAATTATAAAGGATTTTTGGCAGATATCTAACCCGACTATGTGATGTGTCTGGTCATCAGGAAAACGGTGGTTTTACATTCAAATGCTCTGAGTGTTACACATATTTCAAACTTTGTTTTAACCAAAGAAATCTTTGTTTAACTGACAGAAAATTGGGTTGTCTTTCGATGTGGATTTGATGATAGAAAATTTGCATGCCGCAAATAGCTATTTTTCGTTTTGTAATATTTTGCTGGCTTGCAACTTTTTTGCAAGTTTTGTGCCGCAACATTTCGCGTAGATTCTGCTATGAATAGACGTCATCATCTTTTTTAGTTTAACCCCACCTTCTTCTTCCGAATGCCCCCACAACATTTCCAAGCCATTTAAGGTACAATTATTTTCTTCTCTTCGCAGCATTTAATAGGCGGCATAAAGTTTCTTTTCTTCTTTCATTGGCATACGAAATTCAGCAGAAGATGCAAATGAAAAGAGAACTTATGAAATATGAAAATATTTGTATAGTCCGTCCCTCACCTTTCCATTTCTTTTCGCCCCCCTCACCACCAGCACCCATAAAACGCCAACATCCGATTAAGACTGTCCCGCATTGCAAATTTCCGAGATTATAATGGCGGGGGGCCATCATTTGGTTACATGAAACTGAAGAGAACGTAGATTAAATCTGAAGTGCCACTTGCCACATGGACGACTGGACGACTTCAAAAGTATGTAGGCTGGAGCGGGACGGACTGTTTCGGTCGAAAAGTGCTATGCTGGCGTTTTTTTTTTACTTTTATTTAATTTAATTGCATTAAAATTGTACAACAAATGGAGAAGAAAATTTCTTTTTATTATGATTAAGATGCTGACCGTTCATTGAATAAATGATTGGACGTCAGGCAACGAATGCGTTGTACTCGATGAAGCTGGTGATGGCTGGCAACGAAGGCATCTGCCAAAGTGAATTACGATGGATTTCGTTCGTGTAGCTGTTTCGATAGAATTTAACGCTTGGAGTTGTAACGAATTGAAAGCAATTGGAATTGAAGAAACAGAAGCAATTCAAAATCACCCAAGCAGAGATAATTACTTAGTGTTCGCTCGCTGTTGCTTTAAATATCTAGAGATTGCGCCACAATATCCTGTTGTGAAACTTGTAATACACTGTTAGTCGTAGTTTGTGGAGGCATCGAAATAACTTTCGTGTCCCTCAACTAATTAACCGCTTAAGTAGTCAAATACCAACACTAACAGTTTTTTTTTTTAAATCCAAGAGTGTTTCAAAATGTTTAGAGCGTATCGAGTAACCAAAAACTTGTTTAAATTAAGTTGGTAGGGAAAATTCTTGTTCAGAATTTTGAAATTTAGAATATCGGGCAACGTGTTACGTGTTTAGGTCCAATGTTAACGTCTTTAGTTTGTTAAGCAGTTTAAAGTAAATATAGAGTTATCCATTTAGTGATTTCAAAACCGTCGGTCTGGTAAGGCTGTCAGCTGTTAAACACCTCTCATCTGAAGTGTTATTTAGTTAGTGATAATTTTGCCATTTACGAATACGGATCGTTTAACAACCGAAGAATGCGTAAAAATAGTTAAAAAAAAAAACTTAGTACAAAAGTGGTGATTCAAACGTTTTCTTCTGCGATGAAGCTTATTTCTCATTTTTTGTGGTTTAGTTCTTTAACAACACGTCCATTAACTCAACAGTGACATTTAGACCTTATTCTTGCATCTATTTTTTATAGAAATTGCTACGTTTATAGCAAACACGCTTAAAACAAACTTTGTTTATAGCTGATATGTTTTTTAGTCCCGTCGAACAAATGTAAGTAAAATTTTTTTGCGTTTATATAAGAAATAGTTAAAAATACCTTGGACGCAAAAGTATTTTATATGGACTCTAGCAGTCATACAACCACTACTTGAACGAATATATCAGGCACAAAAGAAATTGGAAAATCTAAAAAAGGCTCATTTGATTGCCATCAGACAAAGGTCAAGTCGGTGCCAAAGGATATACTTGTTATCCAGCTAGTATTTCAAAATCGCCGATCTGGCAAGACTGTTTAAATACCTGTCATCTAATGTGTTAATTATTTAGTGAAAGCTTTGCCATTTAGGAATATGGATTATTTAGTAACCGAATAACACGTGGAAATAGTTAAAACTTACTACAAAAGTAGTTATTCAAGCGTGAACCTTCAATCGAACAAAATTTTCTTCAGCGATGAAGCTCATTTCTCACTCGGTAGTTACGCCAACAAGCAACAACAAGCTGGGAGAACCCAGGAGTGATTGTGGAAAAGTCAGTGCATCTGGCAAAAGTGACTGTTTAGCGGTCATTATGGTCTTCTGAAGGTGTATGGATTTGCATAACATTTGGAGAAATGGCTTTAGTTTAAGCTCATTACACACTCCGTCAAAAGAGTACTGGGAATTGGCCAATAAAACAAAAGATATTTATTATTCATTGATATTTATTGTAACGCCATCAATGTAAGCCCGCCTTTCGAAGCAAAACATTTACTTCAACGAATAATCCCATCATCAAAACATTTTTCAAACATATTCTCCGAAAAAAAAGACTTCAGTTCTCTCTCGCATGAATTTTCTTTTATGTGTTCTATCGACTGAAAACAACGGGTGTCACCTCAGAGCAATAATTTGACTTGTCGAAAGGGGGAAAAAGTTAGCCGGTGCATTTACAAAAGAAGTATGATGGTGGTTGGACGATTATTTATTTTAAGTTTTTAGATAGAAATTCACTGGCAATGATAACCTTGGGAATTGGTGTGTTATCATGATGCAAAATCCATGAATTTTTCTTTACACAAATCTGGCCCTTTTCGACGAGTTTGCTTTCTCAAACGCCACATAACGAGCAGATAACATTTTTTATTTAACTTCTTACGTTGTGGCAAGAATTGAGAGTGCACAACATTGCGATAATCTAAGAAAACAGTTGACATTCCCCTGGTTTTTCGGTTCGGCTGGAAGGCGACATTCGGAATCTTGACTGGTTTACACGTCAAACTCGTAAACCTATATCTCGTAACCAGTTGTTATGCGGCCTATGAATGTGGGGTCGGAATTGACTCATTCTAGCATGTCTTCAGCAACCTTATGCTAGTTGAGTTTTTGAAGAAAATTCAGCTCCTTCGAAACCGGTCAGGTGGCAACCTAAATAATCGTTTGAAATGTGGAGTGAATTGATTTGTGATTTCAACGGCTATTTCTCTAAAACTTAGCAGATGGGATCCGCCAGGGGGAGGCAAATCATTCACCACATCTCAACCGATTTTGAATGCGCAGTAACACTTATACGTGTGTGCTTTCGATAGTACATTTATGTAACATTTTTAGCGATTCGGTATGGAAAATTTCATTCGCAATACAAAATTTGATGTAAATTTTTTGTTTGTTATTTTTATCTTTTGTAAAAATCGCGAAGCTCATTTGAGATTAACTGACAAAATGGAGCATTCTAAACAAATCAAATGGCAGATCGCGTTTGAACCCTGTTTCAATATAAAGGACAGTTGAGACAACTTAATGACAAAACAAATTTTGACAATTCCTTTAATCGGACTTTTTCAAATCATGAATTTTTCTATCATGAATTCCCGGCACTATTTTCAACAGAACGCAGAGTGGTATAAAATTTGGGGGAAACCCAGAGATTAAAAAAAAACCAAATTTTGCAAAGAATTAGAAATTAGAAAATGAGAAATTTGCCCCATTTATAAGTTGACACTGCTGGTGAAACTTTGGGTTGCTTTCTCTTGCCTGCAACAAACATTTGAAACAAGGGAACAATTTGGTTGTTGCAATAATGCAAGAACAGGGGAACAATTTTTAATTTAAAATATTCAAAATATGGCGCCATCTTCTGACACCAAACCTCACAACCAGTCGTTCTCACAACGATCATATAGATATGAGTATAAAGTTTATTAGTCAAACGTTATAGTTGTCATGTAACCTCTCATGCACACGCACAAAGCATTTTAGATGACTTTCGTTTGCCTTCTCATAGTAATTTTATGCCAACAAACACATCTACATTCCTTTCGCTGCAGTTTACTCACTATTGTGCTCACTCCATTTCTCCACCTTAGGTTGCTTCTTCCCTTTCCGCTCCCCCAACGTTTATGACGACAAAAATCTCAGTTGCATAGAGAAGAACGCCTTGAGCATGGCACTCTAAGTCATGCAGATTACAACTACAAAGTACAAGACAAAGTACGACGACTACTTATAAAAACTACATTTACCAAAGAACAGAGGAGCATCATTTGCTTTATGGTGCTTTTTTATGCTCCATTCACTCTATCAGAAAATAAGCTCAAGTAATTTTCACTTGATCCATCAGTAGTGCACCCATATCATCAAGAGAATGGGACGTTACGCAGAATGTGGCAGCATCGTACAATTTGCCCCATCACCCTCAGTGACAGTGATAGAGTATAAATGTTGTGAGTGGTGTGAATCCGAATGTTTACTTGTAGTTAAATGTATCTGTCTGTCTGTTCGTGAGTTTGCTTGTCTGTTTATTTGCTGTAGCTGAATTTATTTGTGTTTGTGTAGTCGCTGCGTTCCACTGGCTCCATATAAATATTTCATTTAATCAAAACTTGAAGACGAAGTGTACGACCGACCAATATCCGTGCATTTACAATGGTATCTTGTTTTGATATTTTTTTTTTTCTTATTTTGTTTACTTTTCTTTTTTTTATTATCTCCTTTTTTTCGTCGGTTCTATTTGATTTCTGTTGTTGCGCTGTATTTTCAATAAAAATCCTAACTGACACCTATACGTTTAAAGGAGGAATTCAACGCCAAAATTGAGCAATGTAATGCAGTAAGTAAATCGTGCAGACAGTTGAGTTTTGAATGGTAGCAGTGATAGCTAATTTACACTTAAAAACTCAGCAATTTTCTATAGAAAATTTTGCTATGTATCTTAGTAATTTTCTATAGTAAATTTCTATTGTTTAAAACCAAAATAAGCTTCTACAGAAAATTTGCAAAGAACTTAATCATAGAATGGGAGCAGTTTTCTAGAGAAAATTTGCTTAGAATGTAAGCAATTTTCTAGAGAAAATTTGCCTAGAATGTAAGCAATTTTCTAGAGAAAATTGCCTAGAATATAAGCAATTTTCTAGAGAACATTTGCTTAGAATGTAAGCAATTTTCTAGAAAAAGATTTTCTTAGAATGTGAACAATTTTCTGGAGAAAATTTGCTTAGAATGCAGGCAATTTTCTAGTGAAAATTTGATTAGAACATAAACATAAACAATTATCTAGAGAAAATGTGCGTAGAATATAAGCAATTTTCTGGAGAAAAGTTGCCTAGACTATAAGCAATTTTCTGTAGAAAATGTGCTTAGAATATAAGCAATTTTCTGGAGAAAAGATGCTTAGAATGTAAGCAATTTTCTAGAGAAAGTTTGTTTAGAATATAAGCAATTATCTAGAGAAAATATTCTTAGAAAGTGAGCAATTTTCTAGAGAAAATTTGGCTAGAATATAAGCAATTTTCTGCAAAAAAATAGTTTAGAATGCAAGCAATTTATTAGAAAAAAATGGCTTACAATTTTCTAGGGGAAATTTGCTTAGAATGTGAGCAGTTTTCAAAAGAAAATTTGTTTAGAAGATGAGCAATTTTTTAGAGAAGATTTGTTTAGAATGCAAATAATTTTATGAAGAAAATGTTTTAGAAAACCAAAAAATTTTCTGTAGAGAATTTGCAAAGAATCCGAACAATTTTCCTAAGAAAATTTGCTAAAAATCTGAGCGATTTTTCATACAAAATTTGTTTAGGATCTGAGAACTTTTGTACATAAAATTTGTTGAGATTCTGAGCAACGTTCAACACAATAGAAGAGTAAAAAACTTAGTCTGAGAAATTTTCTATTGAAAACTTCTTTAGAGTACGAGTAAATCTGAGTAATTTTCTATAAAAAAGTTCGCTTAGAATCTAAGTCATTTTTATAACGATATCTGTTTACAATTTGGGCAATTTTCTATAGTAACAAAGTGTTCAAAATCTACTTCTTCAGTCACATGAAGAGTTTTTTTTAAAATACTTTAATATTACTGCTATTTAGTCTCAAAAATTTTAAATTTTTTCAATTTCATTCAGTTTATATAATTTCATGTAATAAAAATTTTTTGTCAGGGCCGTCAAGCTAACTAATTCTTAAAAAAAACCATATGATCTATGAAATATTCTCCGAAAAAATATACTCCGAATTTGTTATTATTCTGTAGGGGAATAATTTCCTGAATAATTTTCAATAAAAAGTTTGCTTGGAAACTGGGTAATCTTGAATACAAATTGGCACAAAAGCTGAGTAATTTCCTATAGAAAAATTTGTTTCCCAGTAATTTTGGAGTTGGAGTAATTTTTTGCAAGATAAAATATCTCAGGATCCTGCATTATTTAATATGTGAAACTTTGCTCAAAATCTGAGTAGAAAAATGAGCAATTTTCAATAGAAAAATTTGTTTACATTCTTTGCAATTTTCTATTGGATAATCTGTTTAGATACTAAGCAGTTTTCTATACGAAAAAGTGCTAAGAAATTGAGAAGTTTTTTTAAGAAAATTTGCTGTGAACCTGAATAATATTCTGCAGAAAACTTTTCTCAGAGTCTGAACTATTTTTTGTACTCAAAATCTGACCAATTAAATTTTTCCAAAAAAAATAGTTTAAAGTTGTTGTAATTTCTTGCAATTAAATATGTTTAGAGTTAGAGTAACAGCACAAAATTTGCTATTCAATGGAATGTTTGTTTAGAGGAAAAAATTATAGAATTATTAATATTATAGAAAATTGCTCGAAAATAGGTTTAAAGAGCAAATTTGTCTTAATATTTATTTGCTTATAATATCGAAAAATTTTCTGCACTAACTTTCTCTCATTTCGAATTCCGATTAATTTTCTGCAGGAAATTTTTTCATTCCATATCTAAATTTATTTAAAAGTTTAGCAAGTTTCTGCAAGATCTGCTTAAAATAATTTCCAATAAATAAATTGCTCAGAATTTGAGCAATCCTCTTCTATAAGAATATTCATTGCATTCTGAGATTACAATTTTCCGTAAAATTTATTAGAAACTGAGCTATCTTCAATAAGAAAATTTTAGTTCGAATCTGAACAAATTCGTTTATAAATGTTTTTCCAAGGAATGACGTTTGCTGAAATAGTGGTTGTCTAAATGCCATTAATGTTGTTAAGGCTCTATTCCAACATTATGGGTTTCAAAGGGACATTGATGTTAATTAAATTTTCATTACATTAAAAGGAAAAAGAAGCCTCAGATAGTTCGATAATGATTTTTTAAATGTTATTAATATTAGTGGAAATCTGCTCTTAACCGTTTGCATTGCATTATACATTCCTGCATATTTTAGACTTACAGCAACTTTGTTAAAACCGCTCATGCGCCGCCTATCGTATATGAACTGAGTTGTAGTCCCATCTTAATTCCGTGGGCAGTCGTTTGTGTGAAGAGCCCGTTAATCTAATTCTTTACCTGCCTATGCAATTTTATTGCCCACTACTGTATATTATATATGTATGTTAAATAATGTTGAAAGTATTACATGTCTTTTGCTTTTTTAAAGTATGTCTGTTTGTTGAGTGTCAGTCTCAGAATATAATGTGTACGTGAGTATATTCTTGTATTTGGCAATACTTAGTACTTATGTGTGTCCCGGTCCCTACGTTTCCTTGCGAATTGTTGTACACACGCCAACTTGTGAATTATTTTCTTTTTGTTGGGTAATTTTGGAATATTTGTAAATTCATTCATTTTTCATTTAATTCATATATCACCCTACATCACAAGAGACGAGGCAAACAATGCATAACAATATTCTGGTAACAATCAAATGCAATTGAAAAGAGTATGTCAGGCTTGTGTTTTTGTAAAGGAACTCCTTCATGCCAGGATAGTGTAAACATTTTCTATGTTAATCACTTGTGTTATTCCTCTAAACATCCTTAATACTAGTTTGCTTCTTTTGATTGTAGTAGCGTGTACTACTTTTAGCTTAGGCCAACAAAAACTTAAACTCTTTACATGTCGACTACATGTGTTTTCGTAAATCTTTTTCTCTAGTCTGCTTAACAATTGAATAGACAGACAGGCAGACAGAGAGACAATCAACATCATCAGGGTAAACAAAGGAAGGCAGGTGCTTCTTTTCTGCTTATGTTTAGGAAGGCAAATAAATTTAACGATTCAGTCGGTTCGCCTTCAAAAAAACTCCGACAGACACTTGACATTTTGTAATGAGTAGTGAGAAATGGTTTAAATTTTAATTGAGTGCAAGAAGCAATAACTTTAGAGAATTAATTTAAAAGTCATAGTGAACAATTTTTTCCTTTATAAAATGTTTGTTGTATTTTTGGGAGAACGAAAGAAGATAATTGTTTTTCACAAATGATTTGTCTGTCTTTCCATTCAAATTGTCAGTCGAATTATACCATACTCTTTTCAAAATTTGATGTTGAAGTTCTAAACGAATAAATTAATTTTTTTCGGAGCCGGATAGGTTGTTTCTGACTTTCTGCAGGACAATTTTACAGCAACTTCATTCAACCAAAATCTTGCTAACTTTCTGTTGGTAAATTTGCTAAGTAAATTTGTATAGGAAAATTTCTTTCAGATAATTTCTTTATTTTTTGGCTAATACTCGTATACGTAAAGAAATATTCTATCCGAAATTTACTCAAAATCGGTGTAATTTTCTCAGACGCAATTTGCTCGAAATCGAAATAATTTTCTCTTTCAAATATGCTGCGAATATAGTAGGATTTTCTATCAACAATTTTGGTTAGTATCTGAATATTTCCCTATAGAAAATACCTCAGAAAATTTTCCGTTAATTAAGTCAATATCCGTTCAATATTCTGCACGTAATTTAATCAGGGTAGTTTTCTACATTTGCTCAGAATCTGAATAATTCTGACACGAAAAAGTCAAATGCTGTTCAGTGCCTAGTAAATTTTTGTTAAGAGAATCAATTAACCTCCGAGTATATCTTTCTATAGGTATAGACAATTTCGTAGCTGAGTATTTGCCTTTAAGATGGTTTCTACAGGAAAATTAACTCAGTTTCTGTCGAAAATTTCCTCAGAATCTAAGTACTTTTCGGATTGCATTGTAATATGAACATTTTTGGCCGAACCAGGTAAAAATTAGTTAGAAAATTTGATATTTAAGAAAATTTGAAATTTCTCTAAGCTAACTTGTTAAGATTTTGAGTAATTTTCTACAGGAAAATTACCTGAAAGCCTGTGTAATTTTCATTAGAAGTATAAGTAATTTTCCATGGAAAAATTTGTTAGGATTTTAGTAATTTTTTATTGAAAAAATTGGTTTTAAGTCGTATTTTCTCCTAAAGGAATTGGCTTAGAATTTGTGTAATTTTTTGTAGAACAATTTTTTGCGATCCAAAAAAGTTTCTGTACGGAAATCTGCTTAGAGTTGTAAGGAATAATTCTCACAGGATCTGCTCAATTTTGTTCAAAAATCTTCCCAGGAATCTGAGAAATTTCCTCTAGCAAATTTTGTTGGTAATTTGAAACTTTCTGTTGGGAGAATTTGTATATTAGTAATGCTCTATAGGAAGTTATAAGTTTGTGCAATGCTGTATGGATAGGCTTGATTGGAGTTATGCTCTACAAGAAAATTTGATTCTATTCGATTAGAATGACAGCAAATTTTTGTGGAGAAATTCCAATAATTTAGTCAGGGTAAAATTTAGTGAGTGAATTTTTTTAGAGAAGCTTGGTTTTCCTTTGTAAAAATTAATCAGATAGTATTATGTGGGAAAAACAAAACAAATTATTATCTATTTTCTGCAAGAAAAAGGTATTAAGGTGCTAAATGATTTTCTGGAAGGTAATTGGCAAAAGTTTATAACACTTTTCTATAGGGAAACTTCTTCGAAATCGGAGTTTTTTTTATGGAAATGGTTCATAAAGTATCTGAACTCAGTAATTTTCTTTTGAAGAATTTGCTTAGAATATGAGTAATTTCCTAAAAAAATATATGAGAAATTTTCTTCAGCAAAATTTCGTCAAATTATGAACTATTTTAGGTAGGTGAAATTGATGAAGGAAAATTTGCCAAAGTTCCTAGATATTCTTGTTGGGTAATTTAGGACTAAATCTAAGTACTTTTTATAGGAAATTTTGCCGGGTCCAAGTATACTTCAAAGGTATTATCACTTTTCCTGAGATTTACGTGTTTGCTTAAAAGTTTTTCCAATTTCTAATCGTATATCGTAGTGCGAACAATTTTCTTTACAAAAGTGGGTCAGGTTCTAGATTTTCTATAGAAAATTACTCATACTGCCACTAAAGCTTGCCAAAAGAAGCTCTCCAACAGAAAATAAGCCAAATGTGATCTCTACAAATATTTTCATAAAAAGTACCAAGATTTCGAACTCATTGCTTACAGATAAAATTTCTAAATCTTTAGCAATTATTGTGAAGAACATTACTTGATATGTAAATAACTTTTCCTGGAATTAATTACTTAGATCCTGGGACAACTTTGATTCAGAAAACTACTCTGGCATTAAACAATTTTTCCTAAAAAACAAGTCGCTCAGTCTCAAACGATCTAATCGCTTGCAATGGTGTTAATTCTCAACAAGTAAAAATTGCTCAGAATCTGGCAAATTTTCATTGGGGTAATTTTTAATAATGCTTTTGCCTTGTAAGAAACTTTTCTAAACGACTTTTCAAATTGTTCAGCCGCCCGCTTCGAATTTTTGTTAAACCAACCTCCCAAGACACAGCTCCCTTACTTCTCCTTATTTGCCCTTATTACGGCAGAGTTACCGCAAAGAGAAACAAAACTTTTCTACCAATACATGAACACCACCGGAAATTGCCATATACTCGTACAACACACAAGAGAAACAAATGATGGCCACTGATTGTGTGTAAACGCGCAAAAGTGTTCGTGTGCGATTTTGGGTATTGGGTTTAGCACCACCGCAAAACGAGTGTGTGCGTGTGTGTGTGTTTGAACTAACAAAATATCTTGGCGAACATTATTTCGTGGTTTGTGTGCATTAGTGGATCTGTTGTTAACTTTTCATTTAATGTGTTTCGTTGTTTGCCAAGTACAAGAATTATTATTTAACTGCAAGAATTTTAACTGTTTCACTTTGCTAGAAAAGTACGTGACTTCCGTTTTATGTTTCTTAAGAAAGTAATGTTTTTGTATCCTTTTGTGGCTTCCAATTAACATTTCATTAAAAATTAAAATTGAACATTTAAAAGAACTTTGTTTAAAGCGATTAACACACAGAAATATTATAAGTGATTTGTGATTGCGGTTGCTTTTCTTTATTCACGGAATTCAACTGATATAACGACATGTGGTGAGAAGAAATCTTTTGGGAAAGATAAGAATTATGAAGATATATTTGCAATTGAACTAATGATATATTAAGTATGCGAAGGTACAGTACATGAAGTACTGATATTTCTATGAAAAATTTCGATGAATTTTAGAACGATTTTCTCTAAGAAACTACGTCCAGGATGGAAAATTTCCCAATACTTCAATACATGTGAATATCCCTCTAATGTTGGTTTTGAAGTAGGTAGGAAAAAATGAAAATAAATTATTTTTTGCATCTAAAATACAGTTGGGCTTTATGAAAACTTGGAAATTCGCGAAAATTCAGTTCCGTTTTTAAAAATTTTTTCAACTAATTAAAATGTTTTTTGCTTCATTGAATTGAAAGGTTTTAAACGAAATACAAATACATTTTGTGCCAAACGTCGTACTTTTGACAATTTAAGAAAATTTTAGTTCAGAAATTAAATTAAAATTTTTTTTTTTCGGTTCGGATTCTATACAAATTTGCCATTTCGATAGGAAGCAAATTGTTCCTTCCCAATCTTATTTACTAATTCCCTGGATTTCTTTTTCCACCATCTACGAAAATTTCTTATAGGAAATTTTTCGGAATCCGTAGACTTTTTTAAACACATTAATTCGGATCTGTAAAATCTTCTCTTAAGAATTCATAATTTAGGGAAAGAGAAGAAGAATTCTTAAGCGTCAATTCAATATCAGTGATAATATTTCTGCATGTACAGAAATAAATTTGTGTTTGTAAGGTGATTCTCCTTCGAAATCCTCCTTAACTGTAAAGCATTGAATGCACGTTTTGATATTCAGGACAAGGAAAATATAGAAAATATAATATTAGAACACATTTTCCCATACCATTGATATTTCCGTAATGACAGAGCCGGTTTGAATCAAATTTTTTGCATTTATTATTATTGTTTTTAACCCTTATTACATTCGAAGCATATATATATTTTTAAATCTTTTCAATAAACTTTTTAACTCATACTAGCATCAAAGAAATTTGAAAAGTTAATGAATTTTTTTTTAAATTTTTTTTTTTTATTTATGAAATGAAAGAAAATATTTTTCTTTTAAATAACATTTTTGAAAATTGTAAGAATATTTTTTTTTTAATTAAATAAAAATTTTTTTAAAAATAAAATTTTCTCCCAAATTTCGATAAAAAAGAATTTAAAAAAATTCGACCTCTTTTTAGGCAATTTGTTTTTGACATTTATTTGGAAAAATGC
>JAHXMU010000051.1:1013403-1040638 GCA_019455685.1 Philornis downsi | reverse complement strand
TTTTTTTTTTTTTTTTTTTTTTGTTTTTGGAAAAATTGTAACGAAAATTTGTCTTTAAATAAAAAAAAAATAAATGTAAAATTTCTATTTATGTGAAAGTCAATTTAAATTTTTCTGAGGAATTAAATGTGTTTTTAGAGTTAATTTTTTTTTAAATTTATTTAAATTTTTTTTTCTTTTTTATGTGTATAATTTTTTCTGATGAATTTTGATTTTTTAAATTTTATGGATCAAAATGTGCATATTTCCAATTTTCGATTTCGCTGTCGAAACTTGATGTGAAAAATGCGAGGTTATATGCAATTCCACCTAAACCACTTTTGATATGGCTCTCACGCAGCTTCAATAACTTCTTAAGGGGTATGCCACCAATTCCGTCCTGCTGAGAATTTATGTATGTTCTGTGCGTCAATATCAACCGATGTCTTCATATGCCAATGTTTCATTGCTTCCAAAACTGTTGGATAATAATTTGACCTTTTGGATACAAATATTTTCCAATCACTTTAACTTTTTTTTAATAAAGCTAATATTATTACATCTTTCAAATGTTTTCTGGTGGATTTATTACATGTTCAGAAATGTTTTAGTAGTACTGAAGAGGTGGCATACGTAAATTGCATTCCTTCTAAGACTTGTAGTAATTTCTCAGGCAAATGTCTCAACATTTAGAGATGTCAGGATATGTCCCTCAGAAGCTTTAGTATTACATTTACGTTCGGTTTTTCAAATTGCACAATTTTCTATAAAATTTTTATTTTGATGTCATAAAAGTTTTTTTTCACAAACCCATAAATTAATAAGATATCTAGCTCATTTTTCATTTTTGTTTAATTTGTGTTGTGAACTGCAACTTCCCACACTCACCTCCTTTTCACACAGAAACGTCCCAACACAAAAGATGTGCGTGACTTTACACCATTTGCTAATATGTGCAATAAAAAAAGTTAAACAAAATAAAAAACTCGAAAAGACGGATTTAAAATAACAACCAGCCAGCCAGTCAACTAACTAACCAGCCACTAGGACGTCTACCAACGCGAATGAGTGACGTCGCCCAACAACAATGACTGAGATAGCAGCCTGGTTATATAACTGCCACACATAGCAGCAGTCAGCTACTCCAAGAAGTCTTGAAATTCCTGTTCTCGTGCAGCAATCGTTGGGTCTTGTTTAAGGGCTGTGAGAGCTCAGCCAGTTGCACTTGGGGGATGTTGGGGCAAAACAATGGCACAATTGTTAGCCGATGACACCCTTTTGTTGCAGGGAATCCTGTGTAATGAAAAAAATCTGTCTTGGTGTTCTTATCTTTACTTTTCAACACACGAACTTCTGAGCCCTACAAAAGCATGCAATTGAGTTTATATATTTTCCTCTTCTTTAAAAAAAAAAATGGAAAAAGAAACACTCAAAAAATACAACAAAAAAATAAGAATAAATGAAAGCACAGTACGTTGGTTCTTTTTAATCAGTTTTTGCTTCTTTGAGAATGACATCGTCCTTGTTGTTGAAGCAGGCCTTTGCACAGTGGTTGCAAACGTCACTTTCGTGGGAATTTGTTGAATTCTAAATTCAGAAATTACTACTAGTTTTAGTACACCACGAAATGTAAACACTTTTTCTAATACGATTTATCCAACTATTTGTATTATGCAATAGTACACTTACTAGCATTACGTATACGTGGAAATAGTATTCTTGTCAGTGCGCGGATTCATAGTGTTTTAAATATTAAAACGTATACGTAGCAGTATTATTTTTTGTACTTAGAATTTCTCCGTATGTCAGCGAGTACCGCATTCATCAAAATAATATTAAAACGAGTTTTTCGGAAGACTTCAGTTCTAGTCGCGAATTCTCTTTTTTTATAGGGGAAAAAACGATCAAACAATCAAAGAAAAGAAACATACATTACTTTGATTTTTGAGCGGCATTGAAATCTTTTCGATTTCCAGAAGCTTTTTGATAGATTTGCATTTCAAACTCGTAAACGCATGCTTCACCACCTGTTATTATATGTTTTTCTATGAATGTGGGTTGCAATTGACTCATTCAAGTTTTTACGGGACTGAGGTCTTTGAAGGAACTGCAGATTATCGGGACTAGTTGAACAAAAACGCGTATCCCAAAAAAATCTTGTGAAATAGTACAAATTCATTTTTGAAATACAGAAAGTTCAACGGCTATCTTTCTCAAACTTAAATGATGGTTTTCAGTCACCATTCGCTTCACTATCGATTTTAACTTCTGTTGAAAACGTCGATGACCGACTACAGCTAGACAAATCATTCACTACATCTTGACTGCTTTTGAATGTTTTGTACCGCTCTAATCAATGTGCTTTTGCAAGTGAATTCACCTTATGCCTTCTGTAACAGTTTTAACGATTTGACACACGAAATTCCATTTGCTATTCAATATTTGAGACCAATTCTTTGTTCGATATCTTTTTTCACCCTTTGTAAGGATCGTAAACATACATTTAGTTGAAGTAATGAAATCGATTACTGTAAACAAACTAAATGACATATCGCTGTCCTACTTCGCGCCAGTATAAAGGACAGTTGTGCCATTTTAGCGACAAAAAGAATTTTCACAAATCCTTTAAGTTGACTTTTTAAACGATAAACTTCCGGTACTTTATGGCAGACCGTAAATAGATTTGAGAATTCGACATTAAGTTTGACAACCTTGGTATTAATATTCCAAACAGCGGAGAATTTGTGCAAACTATAGTACTAGTGATTTGGATTGTCAAACTATCTTTAAAAGTTTGCTGGATACAACATTAGTTTACTTCAAATTGTGAGTGTACCACAAATTCATAGAAGTTTTTGTTTCACTTTGTGGTAGAACAACAGTTTTATATTTTCTGTTACAATTTATTTCCAACAAAACTAGATAATGTATTCCTAATAGGCCATCAATCAGCATACAGAACATTTTAGTTTAGTGTGGTTTCTGAAATTTTCCAGAATTACGTATACGTATACTTAGGTATTGTGTCATACGTATACATAATATTAACTCAATTTACACTGTAACTGCTAGTGACTGGTACATATGGAAAGATTTGTAAACAGAGACTACGAGTAATTTCATATAATTTTAACGAAAGCTATCCCTGTATGTCTAAAAGCAGAAATATTTTACAGCAATATATTCCAATTCGTATGTATTCTATTTATCATTTTATTAAAAAAATATGTAATTTTAGGCAAAAAAAATAATAAAACATTGGGTTGTGATATACGAGTATTATTTGTGGTTGGCTGTTTAAAATTATTGAAAAATGTTTTTGGCGCTACCAAAAAGTCTCTGTAAAAGGGTCACAAAATCCATTCTATGCCAATTTCTTTATTGGATTTTCGCCACCAAAAGATGTTATTAAAACAACGTAATTTTTATGCAAGCATACACACGATTTAAGATGTTTAACATCCATATAATAGTTTGACGATATCTTCCCTTCTTTTAATCTGACAATATCGTACAGGTTTCTTTCAAATAATTATCCACCAATATTACCTATTTTCCCTTATAAGATTTTGCTTTTGTATTGCTAGGAGCTTCGCTCTGTTTGTTGGCAATATATGAATATATTTCCACAACCCGATTAATATCGCACCTACTTTCGCCCACTGTGCCGGCATTTGACTGATTGTTTATGAGTATGCGTATGTCAGCGTTCATTTCTGTGCAAAGTGAAGAAATGAAATCAAGTGTTGCTGCTTTTATGTGGTTTATGTGTTTTAAATTAACTGTCATATCTGTGAAATGTCTGCACTTTTGTTGTGCTGCTATTCAGCGTGCTGTCTGTCATAAAATTAAAAGAAAAAAAAAAACAGAAATAAAGAAAATAGGATTGCACATTTCTCATTTAATTAAATTTATTGCTAAAATTCTCCCAATATGAAGGCTCTCTGGTTGCTTACTAATTGTTTTGGCACGTATACATAATGTGTTACGATATTAATATCACTTATACGTCAACGATATAGAGGAAATCACTTATTCTGCATTCTACAGGCATACACATGTTTGCTATCATACACATACATATGTAATTGCATTGTCAAACTTAAATGGAAAATTTTCAGATATTAAAAAATAATAATCTGAAGTTAAACATATCTGAATGCGTTTCTTGTTCGGCAAATCTGTGTATAAACTTATGGTGATTTTATATCTGTTGTCTTATTTTACCTTTAATTTGCGTAAAAGTGGAATTATTCGATTAGGATGCATTACGGAGTTTTGTGGCATTTCAAAAACATTACGCATATCTATCATAATAAATGAATATTGTTTATTTATTACGTATGTGTAATAATAATAACAAAAAGAAAACAAAATATATCCATAACTTTTCAAAGTAATCTCTACGAAGATTAAACAATATAAGAGGATTATCAATATAATTTCAAACTTTTTGTAATCAATAATATTTTCTGGCAGCCACAAAAAAACCAACAAAAAAATTACTTCGCATAGAAGCTCTGGTCTTAATTATTACGTATACTTAATAGTATTTCTAACGTTATTATGATTCTTTGCGTCTTAGGTAGTAGCGCACCTAATATTATTACGTATACGTAGTAGGATTTTTAGCGTTATTAAGTGCAAGTAGCGGCGCACAATGCTACCTATATTACGTATATGTGGTAGTAACACAAATGCAATAAAAATACGTTCTAAAATCCAAAATTGCTAAAATATTTAATGTTAGCTATAAAAAAGAAATCAATTCGTTCATTACGCTTCACATTTCGAAATGATGTGTAAACAATACGAAGAATTTACTAAATATATTTGTAATTATCTCTTCGTCGAAATGTTAGCCATTCTTAGCTCGCAATACGGTGGGAGCGGTCACAATAGCTTTTTGAATGGTATCATTACCCATATGAGTAAGAGCGTATTTATTTATTTACCAAAACGTTTTGTTTACAATAAACTATTTTGTGATGTGTGCTATCAAAGACTAACCAGCCGACAGATAAGCTAATAAAAGTAAGTCTAAATATAATTAAATTAAATTTAAAAATATTTAAAAAAATTCTTGTGAATTGATATTAAATATAATCTTGATATTTAGTTGTGGTCACACTTCATTAATTTTGATAACTTTTTTTCTTTCGATTTCGTATCAGCACAGATGGCATCTACTTATTCTATAAGAAATCTCTACATAGCGAAATCCTTAGCTGGCTATATGACGTTCGAATCGGAAATGAAACATTGCAAACTCTTGATTTTCGTTTATTAGCTTTTCCTAGAGGAAATAAAACACATATGGTGAATTTAAAGTACAGGGGAGTAGGGCTATAATGAACCTTCGGGGAAGTTCATTACTAATTAATTTTGTCATTAAGTAAGAACTCTGAGCGTTTGTTTGTTGAAAAAATGATTTTGTGTATACTGATATTACAATAAACTTTACTTTTACATAACTTTTTATGCAGCCCAAGTTGTTAGCTTTCTCACATAACCGAAGCATAATTTGAACATACTCTTACCTCTAAGTATGAACAAAGATTCGGTCTTTGTTATGATTTCCTTATTCGAAGTATTCACATTAAATGCGCACATTATGGCACTGAGGATGGGGAAAAACTTTTTAACATTGTCTTCTTCAAGAGTGATTTAACTAACGTTCAACGCTTCTCTAAAATATAGATGCTTCTTTGTGCTGAAGTGAGTTTTGAAATTCAATCTCGTCGAATTACCTTTAGGTATACAAGAATATTTTATCATACGTATACGTAATATTAATTGAGCTCAAATACAACTACAAATCACATGCATGTACGTGTAATTTTACGTGCAGTAGGTAAAAGGAAAATGCCGAAAACAATTGGTTATGATATGATATTTATGTTCATTGGGAAATATTTCTATATCTGTTTTCCGTATCAAATCTGTATCAAAACCATTTCAAACCAATTCTTTGTAAGCAAATGCTTCTTAAACATTAATTATTAATCGTAGCTCTTTTAGGTCATGCAGATCCATAGCCTCCAGGTTTTTTTTCGGCATTCTACTCTTGAAATACATTCAGCTGAACCGTTCGCTAAAATTTCGAAGTTTTTTTTATGACAGAATTTACTAAGTGAATTTTAAAATTCCGAAAATCTTCATTCTTATACATTATGATGAACGTATACATAATATTAAATGAACCCAATGTAACTATTATATAATTCACTTGTATTGTATTTAGGGCATGGCTTATAAGCAAACATTTCATGTAATTTCACATACACATTTGGACGCAAAATGAAGTTATAACAATATCTTCTATTACAAAATATAAAAAACATTTGGTTGTGATATCTTTTTTATGTCAGATGTAAAATATTTTAAAACCTACTTTTATGTCGAATTTGTTCTATGATTAATTTATTGCAAGCTACTTTTCAAACATTAATTATTAGCCACATCAGTTCAGAAAAAAAAATTTTTTGTGCAATTCTGCTTCACTCCTCAACATGATCTCCTGCAATTGTATTGCAATCAGTTCAAGACTTCTCTTAGTTTGTGATGCTTTTTTTATAGCAGTATTTGCTGAACTGTATTTGAAAGTACACTTCAGTTTCCCCAATGACCTTATCTACTCATCCAAATCTTTTTACTTGAAGCATTCTTTTGGGATTTGATTTATAGAATAGCACATTGTTTTGTTAGATGAACACTTTTCGCTTCGCCATTTGGCGACGTTTTGTTTCGATGTTATCCTTCAAACTGTTGAAAAGTGTAGCATAATAATCGCTATTTCTTTTACAAGATATGCGACGATTCGAATACCATTCGTATCCCAAAACAGGATATAACACCATTGCCTCCAATGCATCCGCAAATAGTGGTGACAGTTTGAAGTCGATTTTGGAGAGATGGCATAATTGACCCATTTTTTCCGAAAATGCTGTTGGGAGCGCCATTTCCTTCAATGGTGAGCGCTGCAGAACCATAATTAATGATTTCTTGTGGACTATAATTGAGGGAATAAACTAGGAAGATTTTTGGCTTCGGTAGAGGTCATGTCACATTCATCTGCCAATCAAGCAGCCCGTTAAATAGGTCGTGGAAAATTGGATTGCACGGATGCGCTACTGACGCGTTGGCCACATGAACAGAAATTGAATTTTATGACAAGTGGAAGTGTTTGTTGTTTCTGATAAATATCCCACAAGAATTTGTTTTTTTTTTTTCATTTTATTTAGTTTTTAAAAATGTACCTGTATTTTAAGTTAACTTTAGGATGACAGCTTTGTCTTGCAACTTAAGTTTTCGATTATTGTCATTTTATGACAACTGGAAGTGTTTGTTGTTTCTGATAAATATCCCACAAGAATTTGTTTTTTTTTTTTTCATTTTATTTAGTTTTTAAAAATATACCTGTATTTTAAGTTAACTTTAGTTAACTTTAGGATGACAGCTTTGTCTTGCAACTTAAGTTTTCGATTATCGAGAATAATTTTCTGGATTTTTGCTGATCGTTTCTTGTGTAACCATCTTTGTTTTGGTGCTTCATACCATTCCGCATCATCGGTGCCCGTGCGACCTCTCCCAAAATCAGCAAACCATCAACAAGTTGTTGTTACATTTTCGACCCAGAGGATTTGCATTAAACGTTTTCAAATCATCAAAACCAATGTCTAATCAATATAGAGAAATTCGTTATATTTCATAATATAAATAAAAAACCAAAATAAACCCAAAAATTTGGCAACCGCCATTTGATGATCAACACTTGCTAAAAAATATCGATTTTTAAATAGAAGCGACATCTGTGATCACCATATACGAGTAAGACTTAATACCAGGATTTATTGACCGAAGTGTTATGTACAGACGTGGACACAGAGACCGATTTTTTTTGAATCGTTAAAAAAAGATGCCGTCTTAAATTCCTTATGAAAAAGTTAAGTTAAAGTTAAATTCAAGTTAAAAGTATTGTTACTAATCATGGTGCTTGGTCATTAAGACCAAAAGAAATACCCATTACTGATGAAAATTTCTTATAAACGGAATTGCACTTAACCAACATCTCCTTTATCTGCCACTAAAGGGTAGATCTGCTAAATATTGTGTACTTATAAAGGGTGGCGCATAAGTAACGTTAACGACAGCTATATTGAATGCATTCTTGTGCATCATTTGGTTTTAACTCGTAAACCAATCTACCTCGGCTCAATCTATGGTAAATATATGAAAGGTTTTTTTTTTATTGAGAACTTCTATATCACGAAAATTTAGCTTTAACACTATAATCGATTGATTGACATCAAGACGATTAAAGTTAAAATAGCTGGTACTGATACTCATACGTACACCTACACTTTAAATGGCGCCTTCACTTGTTTTCTTTTTAGTAAGGTTCAATCTTTATACGATAGACGGCGTACTAGTTGTTTAAATTAATATGATTTACGTATCGAACGGAAAAGAAATATTAACAACCTCATGACATAACCGAATATTTTGAAATCCTTTAATATCAGGGATATCCACTAAAGTTCGGTTTCATTCTATCTTCGATGTTGTGAATTTTAGCACAGTTGCAGTTTATGGCTTCGTTTCCAAGCCACAATGAATTGTCTCTACAAGTTTTTGCGATTGACTGTCTTATTTCTTATTTCTAGTGTATTTTTGACTTATAAAGTTCGTTTCATATATGGGATACTTTGGGATTTCTGCAGATATCGGTACTTTGTTTTTGCGATAAACATGCTTGTTTTATAAAATTGTGAATGTGTGGCTTAAAAATGTTACAGAAATACGCATTTTTACTGGAAAATATCGATATACGATGGGTGTTCCGGTGGGAAGCCGGGCAATATCGACATATGGTGGGCTTTTCTAATACGAAAACTTATCCTTTTACGCCATGGATTGTGCAGGTGCACATTGTCGATCCATTAATGAGGAATTCACAGAAAAAATTTACACTTTAAATGTTTTTTTTTTCACAACTACATCAATTATTCATTAATTACAAGCCCAGTATATATTTTTGCCCCAGCAGAAAAATGCTGCGAAATACATGAATTTACTGCGAAAATCGACGAATGGGAAGAGGACGTTACAAATATGTCCATTTATTTGGCAATAAGCCGGTATTACCATACATTATGCTACGACTTGCAAGTGTCACAAATCGGACAAATTGTTAACCATTTGCTCTTATATGAGGACTAAATCCAATTTTAAAGAAATGATCCTTTTTTCCGAATTCATTAGATGCAGAAATTAATCACTCCAATTTGTATGCATTTGTGGAATACTAGCAAAAACTACGATTTCTCGGTGGAAAAATGAGACGAGTCCCTGTATCACATTTGGAATGAAGCCATTTTTTCCACGCCCACCTAACTGATGATGAACCGATACAAGTTACGTGCCACCGTGAATTTGTGTCGCACGTCAATTTGTTAAATGTTGAAAATTAAGTGAACTGAAATTTCGAAACTAGCTAATCTTGGAGACGATAACTTTTTTTCTTAGGTTAATTTGCGTCAGATATTGTGACAAACTCCGAAGAATATGCAACATCTATTTCCGAAATAACAGCACACTTGTTATTTCCCCTTCAACAATAACCAACTTGTTTTTTAACCTTCATATGGCCACTACAGCGAATTCTCACAGCCCTCTCATATCAATGACGACTTGGTTATTTAATTTATAAAAATAACTTGCGCGTTTTTAAGCAAACGACTATGTTACCTTGATGGTTGGGTTCATCCTTTGCATCTAAAATGTGACAAAATCTAGCACAAATTTTTGCAGCCTACTTTTAGGCTTTGATCTGCAACAGCAATGTTGAGCACACAAAGCAAATAATTCATCACACATCACTTTTATCTGTTTGTAGCTACACTGCGTTAAAATAAGGATGTCTTTTGTCATATTCATCTCTTTCTCTTTCTCTGTGAAATAGACAGAGAATGCCACAGTGTTAAAAGACAAAAATGCATTGAACTTTTTTTTTTGTTTTTTGTTAAAGTGCATTTTAGTTTTCTTGTTCACATACATAAGTCAAGAGCTGTGTTCTTCGTCACTGATTGTGCCTCAAAGTAGAGTGTTGTTCCCTTTATTTCACTACTTGTTGTGTACGAATTAAATTGTTTTAGTCTTTGTTAAATGACAACGGCTACAACGAGAGAACAGGCACAATTTTTCAATATTGTGTTCTCTGCATGTAGAAAACTTGTACGTATATTTATTTATGCATTCAACTACACCGTTTTTTTGAAATGTTTGCAACAGCTGTTGCAATGCGAATTGGATGCTTTATTAGTAGCAGGCAACAACGTTGTAGTACATCATGAGCAATTGCCATGGCAGCAGCATTAGTAGTAATGCTGGTTGCAGCAACAATATGAATGAAATCAACGAATTTTCATCAAACTCACTTCAGCATCGCCAAGATGATGTTGCTGATAATGCCGCCTGCTGTCGCCTTTATATGCATCAGCTTATTTTGCTCATGTGCTGAAAATCAATTTGCCCTCTTACAGCTTAGCATTATTTTCTGCTTTATAAACGCTGTTTGGGCGCTGCCACTTTAGCTTTGTGGCAGCATGAGCAGCAACATCAGCGATTAGAGGTGAGGCGTCATTTCATTTTCTATTTGTGCAAATGCTTTTCTTTCTATAGACAAATGCAGCTAAACCCACATACACACCTACACTTACATTTACATGCACACACTTTGTCGTCCATACATTTATATATATATATATATATATATAGTTTGATTTATAAGCATAATTATTTTCGCGAAATTTGCAATTTCGCAGAAATAAAGCAAACGCAAAAGGCAAAGGGAAATATTTCACTAATCATCACATGGCTGGGGTTGAGAAGTTTTGAGCATCGTAATTGCAAAGGATTGCGAATGGAGTTTAGATTCTTGTTGAAATGTCTGTTTTCTGGGAATGTATTAAAATGTATTCCTCATCCTTAGAGGAAAGTGGATATTTCCATTGTCTTTAGATGTAATGCGACCTAATGAAGGACCTCTTAATTATTCTTATTCTAGGTGGGCATGCGTTTTTTGTGGGAAGAAACGTAAAGTTTGTAATTTAAATAGGTAATAAAATTAAAAATTAAAAATTTTTGTAAAAGACAAACACTTAAAATCCTTTTGTAGTTGTTAGGTAATGCCAAGGCCTACAATCATAAAGTCATAGTCAGTCCTTTTACGACATATAAACAAAGGAATCAGTTATAAATTTTTGATGCATTCAACATTTTATATCTCATTCAAAATCACATAATTTCTGTAGCGCCCAATTTATCCTTGATTTTAATGAATCCTTAATGATGTTTATATGTTAGGCTAACAAACTATCCTGTAATTACAAAGTTTATATAGGGTGGTGCATAAGTAACGTTAATAATAATTTGGTTTTAACTCGTGAACCAATTGCATCTTGTATGAGAAAAGGTCTAACATATGTAAAATTCTTTGCCAAGACCACCTATACATCTCTAACTGCTGAGAACGTCGCCTGGTGGAAGTTTCCGGAATTTCATCAATACTTGCTTGCACTCGAACAATGGCCACTTTATTTCGAACTGTACGAGGTCTTCCAGCACACGGAATATTACAGACAGCCAATCGGTAAATTGTTGAAGGGCTAGGAGCATTTCGAACATGTAAGAAATTTCGATATGATCTGAATATTCGTATGCTGTCTTTCAAAGAAAAATTGACCAACTTTGGTTCTTTGTTCTGTGCTGAGAGCCTTTCCATCATAAATTTCCCAATTACTTTTTAGTTAATTCTGTAAAGAGATGAAAATAAGACAAACAAAAAATGTATTCACTGATCAAATCTTAACGTTCCTTATGCGCCACCCTATATAAACGTAAACTGTTGAAGTTGAAGTAATTACTTAAAGCACTTAAAATTGTATTTTATAGTCAAAAATACTACTTTTAATTAGGGATTACGACCGAAAGTGTAAGTTGACCACTTCGATAGGCAAATAATCTTGTGAATTTAAGAACTGTTTTTAGCATAGTTCCATTGTATTGGCAAGAAAGTAATTTTAATGTTTTTGGCCAAAGCAAATTTCAATTTTTTTTTTATTTATTTATATTTTATTTATCTTGAATCCATAAGTACCATTTTTTCAATAACCCAGCTGTAATCGTTCGATCAAAGATTAGAAGAATGATTGAACAAATTTACGCATTACGGAATGAGTTAAAATCAGTAGCTATGAAATCGGGTTTATAAGTTGAATGTGGTGTTACCTCCAAGATCCAATATTTTTTGGCGAGCAGTTTTATTTTTGTTGATATTTTTATGTCTTATGTTTTTTTATGTTTCTTATGTGTTCTATATGTTTGTAACCTTTTGATAGTTTGATATATTTATTTTTATCCCTTGATATTGTTGATATTTTGAAACTTTTTTTTTATCTTTTATTTATATTGTTAAACATTTTTTTATTATTTATGTATTTTTTATTTTGTTCATTCTTTCGTTTTTTATTCTTCTTTTTTTGTATTCCTGCCCTTATATTTATGTACTTTTCTTATATCTTTAGTTTTTTTTTAATTGTTTTTTATTTTTTAATATTTATTACTACATGAAATTTTTAATTTTTCTTTTCCGGAGAATTTTGCATTTATTTACCTTTTTGATAGTTTGATATTTTTGTTTTTATCCCTTGATATTTTTAACGTTTTATAAATTTTGTTTATCGTTTTTGTTTAGTTTTTATTGTTTTTCTTTTATTGTTTTTTATTTTTCTTTTATCGTTTTTTATTTTTCTTTTATTGTTTTTGTTCATATTTTCTTTAATCATTTTTGTATTTTTCTTTCATTGCTTTTTATTATTATTTTGTTTGTTTTTTTTTTTTACTTACCTTGTTTTTTCTAAGTTTTTTCTTTAATTTTCGTTTATTGTTTGTTTTTATTTTGTTTTAATTTCTTGTTTTTTATGTGTTTTTTTATACATTGTTTTATATATTTCTTACATATTTTTTTATATATTTTTTTTATATATTTTTTTATACATTTTTTTATATATTTTTTTATATATTTTTTTTATATATTTTTTTATATATTTTTTTATATATATTTTTCTATATATATTTTTTATGTATTTTTTATATATTTTTTATATATTTTTTTATATATTTTTTCATAATATTTTTTATATATTTTTTCATATGTATTTTTTCATATATATTTTTTCATATATATTTTTTCATGTATATTTTTTCATATATATTTTTTTTATATATTTTTTTTTTGTATATTTTGTTATATATTTTTTTATATAGTTTTTTATATATTATTTTATATATTTTTGTATATATTTTTTTTGTATATTTTTTTTATATATTTTTTTATATATTTTTTTACCTATTTTTTTTATAATCTTTTCATATATTTTTTAAAATTTTTTTTTATTTAATATTTTTAAACATTTAGATATTTTGTATATTTTTTGCTTTGTTTTTTATTTTGTTCATTCTTTCGTCTTTTTTGTTCTTTTCCTGTTTTTTTCTGTTTCTTTTCCCGTTTTCTTCTTTTTTCTGTTATTTTTTTTTTTCCTGTTTTTTGTTTACAATTTCTATTAGCGTTGTTTTTGTTTTCACTTTTTTATTTACGTAATTTTTTTTACTTTTTAATTTTTTATATTTGTTTGTCGTTTTTGTTTTATGTTTTATTTATTTTTTTATTTTTTATGTTTTATTTATTTTTTTATTTTTTATGTTTTATTTATTTTTTTATTTTTTATGTTTTATTTATTTTTTATTTTTTGTTTTATTTATTTTTTTATGTTTTATTTTTTTTTTCTAGTTTCTTTTTTGTTTGCTTTTTCTTTGTTCTTGATATTTAATTTTAAATGTGATTTGCACTACCTTTCCTTTCCCTTAAGTAGTTTCTCCTGAAGTATGATCATCTCACCTTCTCCTGTGTATCACCAAGTTGTGATTAATCCTTTTGTCTCATCCCTCTCTTAGCAGCCTACGCACCCTTATCAATAAATCGTTTAGATGCTTTAGTTGCTGTGTTTTGTGGTTTATTCGCGTCGAATAATTTTCTCCGTTGTAGCTTTTTTTTAGGGATTCGTATTTTATATTGCAGACTTTTGAGGTTCTTTTTTATATTTCTCTGCTTTGCTCTTCAAATAAAAAAAGAAAAACTGAATTGCATTTGAGCGTTTGTTTCTTAATTAATTTGCAAATTTGTGTATTTGTATGTTATGACTTTCATATTTCTGTCACATTTCCACTAAGGTGCACACAGATCAACGTTCGTTCACTGGGCGGGGAGAAACCGTCAGGAGTGGGGGGGAGAGAGAAGAGGTGATCGGGAAGGATATGTGTTTCTCCGCAGCTGACTGCAAAAATCTTTTATATTTTATAATTAATGACGTGATTTATTTGTTGCTGCTGCACTACAACGTGCGGTTTTTCCTTCTATGCGATTCTTGTTTTTGTTGTTGGTTTTCTTTTCGACCGCGCTTCAGCCAGCCGCTGCTTTAATTGAATTTGCATAATTCTTCGGATGGATGACATGTTGTTTTACAATCTCCCCAACACTGGTCCGCTATTAAATGTTGCCGCTCTAGTGGTTGATGTGACATCAGTCACAACTCAGACAACTCTCTCTTCTCCCGTTCACATTGTGAACGGGCAGCGGCGAGCGGCTGACACTGGCAATTTAGCCACGGACCAGAAAGGCATTAGCGCGCGGCGGCGGCATAATCGCCGGTCGAGAAGGAGAAAGGCTATTAATTTTCCGATCAGTTCAGTTAGTTGTATTTTACAAGTCTGCGGTAGTTGTCGTGCGTGCGTTGTTATAACTGATCAGAACATTAAAGATTTTGTTTTTTTCGGTGAACAAAAAGGATTGTAAAGGACCTTAGCAATTTTAAATACATACGCCAGAGATCTTTGCAAAAAAAACAACCAAACATGTTTCCGGATTTCTATGTGCACAAAGAATTTTTCATCGATCAATGGCTGGGTCGCACCAACAAGTATTACTACCATAAGCCCATGTTTGGGCGCCGCTGCTATCAGAGCGACAATGCCCGGTATTCTTCATATGATGTAAGTTTGTGCGTTGCTCGGCTCGGCGGTTGTTCTTCAAAACGTTCAGAGTGCATGAACGATAATTATTATTGAATTGATTACAATCCAATTGGCGTGAGTGGCATAAAATTGTAAAGTTTTGTGAGCGTCTGTTGTTTGTTTTCCTTTCTGTTAACATCTTGTTTCCCTTCGACGCGAGTGACGTTTCTATTTCACACTGATTCGTAATTGATTGATTGAGCCAAATGTTGAAGACAATTTAAAAATTTGTATCGGATATTAAAAATTTGCAGTGCCTCGATTTAATTTGTGATTTATGGCCGGCTGGTACAATGTGTAAAGTGCAAAAGTGATTGTAATAGCGTAGTACAGCAAAAAAATTTTCGCACGACATTTTATATTTATAAATAAACATAAGAAATGCCAAATATATTTTAATAGAATGTTTACAAGAAATAACAGGTGATGTCTAGGGTGTCCGCCAAATCATAAATGACGAAAACTTCTATGGTTTGTTCATCAATCCAAGAAGCCGACGGCGTTGTTTTTTAAATAATTTTTTAATTTAAATATTTAATATTTTTTTTAATAATTTTTTTTTTAATAATTTTTAAAAACATCTTGGTGGAAAAACGGAGGAAAGGTTGCAGAGATAGGACGCTTTCAAAATTTTCAAAAGTAAATTTACCCTAAAGATGGCCAGCGAAGTTGGTCGAAGTATTGGGTTGTAATAAATATTTTGAAAATATAAAATGCAAAAAGTTTCATTCATGATCTCAAGCCGAATAGGGATCCAAAAATACATAAAATGTAAAACATTAAATTAAATTAATGTTAAATATTAGGAGCATGCAAAGACCATTCGAAATAGTTCATTACAATAATTATGTATTTTCTCTGTCAAAGTTGAGGGGCAAAGACAAGTAAACAACAAATACTTTTCATAGAAAACGGTTTTATAGCTTTCCAAAATACTCCAAATGAAAATCGCAGTAGAGTTGTCTAAGTTTGGTCCATTTTTCGATGCACTTTTTCCACTGCGAACGAAATAAGTCCGAAATATGCATTCTAACCGTATGAACGAACCACTTCTTCAATTTTTGTCAGCTTCTTCTTCGTTTGTCTCAGTCGACCTTTGATAGCTCCCATTGACACTCCGAAGTGATCCTTATTCAGGGGGTTAATTTTTCCTTTCTCTCTAGAAACATCTGTACGAGGTGTGTTCGAAAAATAAAGTGAATTTCCATTTTTCTCAAAAAATATTTATTTATCAATTTCTGTTTTATCTTCTTCAAAGTAATGCCCCACAGATATGCTCGTAATACACTTGTATCAGCGTTTTTTCCAATCCTCAAAGCAGTTCTGATATGCAATTTTTGGTATGTCCTTGAGCTCTCTCAGCGATTCGGTTTTTATCCCCTCAATCGTCGCAAAACGCCGTCCTTTCATGGGTCTCTTCAATCTTGGGAACAGGAAAAAATTGCAGGGGGCCAAATCTGGTGAATACGGAGGCTGAGGGATGGTAATGGTGTTGTTTTTGACCAAATAATCTCACGAGCAAAGATGAGTGAGCAGGTGCATTATCATGATGCAAAAGCCATGACATTTTTCCCACAATTCCGGGCGTCTTTTTCGTATTCGGTCTTATTTGCCATACGACCTTGTGGTTAGAACTCCTGATGCCCTACACCATGGTGATCGAAAAAAATAGTTAGCAAAACCCTGACATTTGATCGAACTTGGCGTGCTTTTTTTGGTCTTGGCTCTCCTGGATTCTTCCCTTCCAACGATTGGGCTTTGATTTCGATGTTATAACCATACTCGTATACCCATGATTCGTCACCAGTTATGACCCTTTTAAGCAAATCTGGATCATCGTTGACGTCATTCAACAATTCCTGAGCGATGCTCATGCGACGTGGGTTTTGGTCAAAATTTAGCAATTTTGGAGCGAACTTCGCTGCCACACGCTTCATGCCCAAAATTTCCGAAAAGAGTACATGGCATGAGCCAATCTATATGCCGACATCCTCAGCAATTTCTCTAATTGTTACTCGACGATTCTCCATAACAATTTTTTTCACTTTCGCAACATTTTCATCGGTTATTGATGTGCTGGGGCGTCCAGAGCACATTTTCTTAACTTTCTGTGAAAAGCTAATACCACTTGTAAACATTTTTTTTTTGACTCAGAGCTGAAAATCGACAAAAAGGCAAAACACTTGTCTTATTTATGCCTCTCACAAACAAACTAAACATGCTATATGGATAAAACCGCCAAAAACCGCAATAAAAAAATGTCGAATGTACGTAGCCCGTGAAATTTGGAAATTCACCTTATTTTCTGAACACACCTCGTAAAACAAATGCTAGTGTAACGTACCGAAGTAATCATTACAAATTGCTCTAATGCCACAACGATAAATTGTCTACTTTTTCGATGTAAGCAAGCGACCATTTGTTTTGAAGTGCTTTGTAAGCGAATAACCTTTGTTGATCTTAAGCTACCTTGAGTGGCCTATAATGCAGTCGACCTCTATTTAATATCAGGTTCTTATTAATAAATCCGCTTGTCAAGATCTTATAAATATCTTGAAAATCACAGCGGTCCTATTTTTTCAATATTCCTTTGGATGAAACGATCCAAGCGATCAGGCTATTGCCAAAATTTAAGTTATTCGTCTATTTGACGAACAACTGTTTATGCAACATTAAGTGTACGTACACTTTGAAAAGTACTGAGAATTGGCCAACAAAAAACATATTCATAGTGATTGGAATTCATCTTGCTGCCTTGAAAGCAGGCCGCTTCCGAAAATATATAAGGTGTAAAGAGAAATCTATTATTTTTCAATAGATAGATGGCTTTAGTAATCTGTAAGTCACGTTGTACAACTGCAATCGTGTTACGCTAGATGGCGTTAGAAAGATGAGATTTCGTAATCAAAAAAATACCTCGCCAGTGTCGTGACTACTCAACTCAGTATTGTTTGAGCGCGTGTCAAATATTGATACCACCAAAGAGAGAATGCATCTTACCTATATATTGTAATTTTTCTTCATTAAAGGTGGAAGTACAAGCGAGGCAGTTGGAGACGTACAGCGATGTGAAAAATAATAAGGACACTAATGTCAAACTATAACATTTGATCAAAAAATAAGCAAAAAGAGAAATTGCTAAAAATAACTGTACTTATTTTTATGTTTTTAAAAATTATTGTTTTTATTTTAAATTTTTTTAATAAATTAAACTTAAAATACAAATTCACCCTGTGAAAAAAATAAGGACACTTCGTGTTTTCATCTAAATAACACCATAACATTAACAAAAAGGAAGAGATTCACAATTAACACTATTCTAATATTGGTTAACATTTTGTTGAGGCTCCTTTGTTTTTTAAAACTGCTAGGCATCGTCGCGGCATAGAGTCGACTAGGTTTTGACAGACTGAAATCGGTATATCATTCCACGCAGCCTGTATTAATTCCCATACTTGATCGCAATTCGTGGGACACTTGCCCCTAATTGAAGTTTTCACTATATTCCACAAATTCTCGATTGAATTCAGGTCGGAAGATTGCGCAGGCCATTCTAATAAATGTATTTTGTTATTCCCAAATCACGTCTTAGTGCACTTTGCCGTATATTTGGGGTCATTGTTCTGCTGGAACACCCATCGCAGTGGCATATTTTCTTCAGCATAAAGAAGCATACAATTTTGTAGAATGTCAACATAATCTGTTGCTTTCATGATGCCCTGTATACGATACATGGGTTCAACACCAAAATGATCCCCAAACAATGATAATGGGGTATGTGATGCAAATCGATTCGTTTTCAAATGAAAACGAAGTACCAAAACGAACAGATCGATTTTAGCTGTGACAGAAATCGTATCGATTTCATTTTCCAGTTGTGTTTCATTTCCACCATATTCTTTTGCAAAATACAACTCAGAGCATTTGTTTACGTTTTAAAATACAAGTGTTTGCACAACAAGAATCAAATTAACAAGTGTAAGTTGAAAAATAAGTTTATAACATGGCATTTATTGTCGCAGTGTCCGCAATTTTAAGTGATGCATCAAATAAAGAAGAAAATATTAAAAGGGAAGAGTTACGCGATGCTTCCAACCCAATAGATTTGACGGGAAAAGTAAACCAAATGTGTTATCCCAAGGTTTCGGTAATACATAGTTGTTTATAGTTTTGTAGAATGATTTCGCTTAAATAAAGAAGCCTTTATTTGGATAATGGATAAACTTGGGACAAGTGTTACACCCTCGTCCATTCCATTAGCAATCCAGTTGGCAACAACGCTCAAATTTTTCGCTGAAGGCTGCTTTCAACGCTCTGTGGGGAATGATGTTGTCATAGCTATGCACCGCACCACATTTTCTAAAATATTTGGACGCATGTTTGTTCTCCTGGAGCAGGTGTTGTTCCAATACTGGATAAAACTTCCCGCTGAGCCACAAGAAATGTTGAAGTCAAAAAAAAAAAAAACATTTTTTTAATAAATACAGAATTTCAGGTGTTGTTGGCTGCATAGACGGTACCCACATTACAATAATTAAACCAGGTACTCAGGAACATTTGTTTTATAATAGAAAAGGATATGAGAGCATAAATGCCATGGTTGTGAGTTAATTTAGATGAGTTATATATGTGTAAATTTTGTATTAATTCAATTTTTTTTTAGATTTGCGACTATAAAATGAATATTTTGACTGTGGATGCAACGCGACCAGGTTCAAGTCATGATTCGTTTGTAAGGAATTTAAGCGTCCAAAAAGACTTTTATTGTTCCATGTATGAAAATGGAGATTGTGGTTCATGGCTTCTGGCAGACCCTGGATATGGACTTGAGCCATTTGTTTTGACCCCATACAGAAATCCAACTGCTGGTTCGCCTGAGCACAAGTTCAACAAAGCACACGCTTCAGGACGGAATATAATAGAGAGAACAATAGGTGTTCTTAAAAGCAGATTCAGGTGTTTGTCTCGCGCATTATGGTATAAGCCGTCTAAAGTCGTAAAAATAATTAACATTTGTTATGCTCTTCACAACATGTGTAAGTTTTGCCTATTTGTGAGTACTTTTCCATGAAATCTAGCATCTTATCTTCTTGCCTCGAATTTGCGTGCTTTCCCCTGAAATATACAAAATAAGTCTGTGTTTTATCAGATGTTTGATATAAATACCTACATTTCAAATGTTCTTCACTTTAGTTTTAAATTGTTCGCAATTTATTTCTTCCGAATAAAGAAATGCGACTTTGCAAAATCGCCACACAAAGACTACTCGATTTAAAACCGTAAATGAAAACGTTAATTCGTTTTCTATCACACCTTTCTTATCCATATTTTCCATAGAACGAAATGGAAAATGAAATCGATATCGATTTCAGCTCAAACCGAAATGAAATCGATAAAAAGATGTGCATCACAACTTTCATCGTTTTTGCATCGATTTTAAATCGAAAACGTTTTGTATCACATACCAGATTACCATCGCCGTGCTTTACCATCTTAAGAGTGTATTTTGGGTTGTATTCCATATTAATTGGTCTTCTTACAGTATGAAGAAGACTCCTATCTGAATTAAATAAATTAATTTTTGTCTCATTCGACCATAGAATATTTCTCCATTTTTCTTGAGGATAGCATGATTAAACTTCAGCAAATTTTAGGCTTTGTTGTATGTTCTTCTTCGACAACATTGGTACTTTTCTAGCACTATGAGCTTTAAGGTTCTCTTTAATGTGTTTTTTGAATTGTTGATGTGTCAATTTCTATGTTTAAATCATTTTTTATCTGTTTCGATGAGATAAATGGATTCCTTTTTACACATCGAATGATTCCACGTTTAACTGTAAGTGTAATTTTTGGTGTTATACCATGTGTTTCTCTTACCGGAATCCATTTGACTGCATTTTCTTCAGCCATTGTTTTTGAAATTCCAATCAACCTTGAAAATTTTCTATAAGAATTTCCATCTTTATGCAAATTTTTAATAGTTTTTCTTAGTTCTAGGTCACAGTGCTTAGATTTTCCCATTTTCCCCTAAAAACTACAAAATTTTGTGGTTCTTAAGTTTGAATTGAATTTAAAGTTTCACTAAAATCACGCTTCTTACGTTTTGTACACAAACAATAACTTCTAAAAGTTTTGATGATTTTAGTTAATCGACAAACTGTCCTTATTAATTCGCACAACCAAAACCAACTGACCTCTGCTTAATAACTAATTTTTTATTGTATACAAATTCTAAGAATTTTTGTAACGGAACTTGTTTCTATAATATATTAGCTAAAAATTAATACAGTTATTTATGTTATTTTTTTTTTTTATTTAGTTATTTATGAGCAATTCTCTCATTTTACTTATTTTCTGATCAAATATTATTGTTGGGCATAAGTGTCATTATTTTTCGCATCACTGTATATAGTATTTATCGTCTTGATACTGCAATAGTCAATTGCGGGTGATTTTTGTTTCGTCGATTCCGTTCCTGCAGTTTTGGTGTCAAAGATGCCACCACTCTCTGGAAAGCTAATTGTCGAAAATGTCGATAGTATAGTTTGACCATCAAGCACTGTTTCAATTGCCTAGCACCTAAACTTAGCACAAAATACGATTTGGAACCCCTTGAATGAAAAAACAAAACTTCATAGATCGAATATTCACATTCGAATCGTTTCTTAATCGCAAAAATATGGGCTATTTCTACAGCGAAAGATGAGTAGTGACAAAAAGTGGGTCACTTACGTCAGAAACTCCGAGAGCTTGGTTGGGACGTTCTCTTTATAGGCAGGATCTGGCACCAAGTGGTTACCACCTGTTCCTATCTATGGCGAATGATTTCGTTTCAAAAGAAGTTTGTGAACATTTTCCACTAATAGCGATGAGGCTGATGAGAGAGGCATATTGGAATTACCTTCAAAATGGCAAAAAAGGTTAATGTTTGACTTAAATCGCTAAATGCTAAATAAAGCCTTTAGTGTTATGCCATGTCAGCCAATAATTCAGTCATAATTCAAGGAAAAACCGACCATCTACCAAAAATTCCTAGTCCACAACACCACGATAATAAAACAAAAACAGTCGACATTGTCTTGATTTTTGATTCACTTTGACAGATGGTTTTATTCAGTTTTGGGCTTAGTTGGAATGTGCCATTCCGAATATTGTGTTGCATTTCAAACTGGTATGGATTTGAAACTTGTAAACACACCTCTCATCAACATTTACCAGATGTTTTATGAATGTGGGATGGTAATAGACTCGTTCCAGCATGTCTTCGGTGCTTTATGTCTGATTGAACTTTTGAAGAAATTTCATGTCTATCTATGAGCACTAGTCTAGTAGCAACGCTTTCTTACCCAACCAATCGAGCAAAATGGTACGAATTGATTCGTGAAACACAGGAAGTTCGACGGTCACATCTCTCAAACTGTAAGGACGATTTTCAGGCGCCATTTCCTTTATTTAATCAATGTTAACGCCAGTTGGAAAAGTTGTTAGTGGCCCACCAGAGCGAGTCAAATCACATTTACCACCGTCTTTCAATGCTCTCTACCACTCATATACACGTGTTTTTGATAAAGCCGATTTACCTTAAGTGTTTTCAATTCGTCACAGAAAATTCCATTTGAAGTATAGAATTTTCTTTGTTTGGTACTTTTAACCCTCCTCCGAAGAACTGACAAAATCAAATTAAACGGCAGATCGTGCCCATCACGTCAGCATAGAGAACAGGTGTGCCAACATAACGATAAAAGGAATTTTGACAGTACAGTGGGTACTGTGTGTCAAACTAGTGGGTACTGTGTGCCCAATAAAAATTATTATTATATTATAATTATAATTATATGAACAATTTTAATGGTTAATCCACGATTAATTCGCCGTAGAAAAATAAATCAAGTGGAAAATACCACGACCTTATGCTGCAGCAATGGGGTGGTATTCCCAATTTCTTGAGTTAATTTTAAAATCAAATGTTTCTATTTAACAGAAGGTAAACCATTAATATCAATGTGTTGATACGCAGCTAAGTATGCAACATTTGTCTCAATTATCTTTCTTCGTTACGAACTTTTTCTAAAATGTTTATACATTTTGAGTAACACTTAGTTAGATCAAAATTTAACAAAAGAATGCGTTAGCTTTTATATCAATCTTTTTGATTTGTTGATCCTAAATTTGAGGTAGATTCATTAAAGGATAGCAGTTTCTTAAACTCACTGTCGCTAAGAATATGCTATGAATTTTAATGAAATGTACATTGTCATTGATGTAGTAGTTAGTTGATGCTATAAATCGTGTTCAAATTCCTGTTTACAAATTCGGCCTTATGTTCTTGTATTATATTTTTGTATAAAATTGTGGGTTCTACCAACAGTTTCGAACGAGTTTTCTTTCTACTCATGCTAAACACAAATGATGTTATATTTTTCCTTTCGCTGAAAGGTCTTAAAAGCTGTTGTAATTCAACCAACGCTGGTTAGACATGGAAACTGCTAACATTGCTGGCGTTTTTTTCTTTTTCTTTTTTTTTTCTATGCTATACTATAAAAGCTCTCAAATATGGCCTACTTTGAGTGAGTTGAATTCATGATTTATAAATGTGTTGATTCGTTTGTTACGGCTTCAATCCCATAAACCTACATTTCCTTTCTGATCTTTGCATTCACCCTATTCTTTGAGCAGAGGAGTACAAACAACTGGATAAACGTGTGTCAACTCGTAATGTTTTTTTTTGTTGCTAAAAAGGTTCAAATTTGCCTGCCCTTAAAATGAAAAAAAGCAAAACAACAAACTAAGCCGAACAGGGAGTCGAGACACAGGCCAAATATTTTGCAACATTATGATGCAATATTTGTCAGTTTTTTAGCCTTGAGGGGGGAAAAATAGAGCGCCTTTGATTGTTAATTGTTTCCCCGACACCCTATTCTTTTGTTTTTATAAAATGCTTCGTAGTTTTAGCCTATTTATATACGAGTATGTCTACGGGGGATGGAGGGTTACAACTAATTAATTTATAGTTGTGCTTTTAGTGGCAATGCTTGCCAAAGGATATGCTTTGGAGTCAGGAGAAAGCGTGCGAAGAATTGTGTACGAGTATATTTGTATAGTTACTGGTGTAATTTGCTGCTGATGTATTGGAACCAACACAAATATCTGCTTTGATTGCATATTCAATTAGAGATTAGTTACCAATTAAATGTAATAGTTAATGATTTCTAATAGCATGTTATGTCAATAGTCATTTTATTTAGATGCAAAGGCGCCATTGAGTTCCCCTGAAAGTATACTTTCTTCATCAACACATTTGGGATAACGATTCTCTGTTGCTGCTATCTTATTATATTTATTTATTATGTACAAAAAGCAATGTTTGTCTATTTAATATGGCTTCATATGTTGTACGTCAGATTCCAATGAAATTTCGTCATATTACCATTAACGAATCCGGGCATGACCCATAGGACATTATTGTTAATGATTGATAGACATCAAGCGAGTTATTGCGAAAGTATGGCTTGCATATGAAATAAATGTAACTATTTTGTATTCGATCACTCATATACGAGAAAGGATAAATTGGTCAGCAAATCTGCTAAATGTTTGCAATTTGTTCACTATAATGCTTGTATTTATCCCTCTCGATTTATGTTAACTTTACTTGAAATATTGCAAATTTCCGTTGGCGTTCATCAGCCGCAGCTATTCTATGGGTGGGAGTCGAATTATGGGTTACTCAATATAAAATGCAGCTGGCTGAGTAACCTTTATAGCATGTTGAAAGTTTCCTTAAATTGAATTACAACGTCTCAGGTACGACCACGCTTAAAATCAGCAATCGTGGCAGAAAATTCTTTCTTCATTTTTCAACGTAATACCCTTTTAGTAGCTCGATATATTTTTTTTTTCAGTAATATTCAATTGCTTCTATATTCTGCTGCCAAACTCCTTAAAATAGTCATCAAGCGCAGACTCCACTTCTTCATTGTTGGCAAATCTTTTACCACCGAACCATTTTTACAAGTTTGCAAATAGAAAAGAGTCCGAGGGAGTTAAATTTGGCAAATAAGCAAAATAGTGGATGTGTAAACTGGACCATTGGCTTGATGAAACGCTTTCTCCTTTGCCAAATGAGTCATTTTTCCATAATTTCATCACCTAAATGCTTCAATAAATTAGCATATTATTCAACGTTCATGGTTTTTCTTTTCTGAAGATAATCAATAAAAATAATTCATCCCAGGCGGATCCCAAAAACACAGACGCAATGACCTTGCCTGCAGATGGAACCGTCTTCGTCTTCTTTGGACACAATTCTCCCATTCCAGTCTACCGCTTTGACTGTTCCTTTGCCTCAGGTGTGAAGGGGTGAACTCTGTTTCATCCGTGGTTATAAATTAACGCAAAAATTCGTCTTTATTGCGGTGAAACTTCGCCAAACATTTCACTGAAACACCTATTGGAAGCAAGCGCGACACCCGTCTTGCGCACAGCTTTCTCATCTTCAAAATTTCGGTCAATATGGGATGTATAGCACTTTTTGAGAAGCCTATCATTTCAGCTAGCTCACGTACCTTCAGCCGACCGTTTTGTGTCGTCATGGTGTTCGTCTAGGCAGCTTGTACGGCCTCGTTTAAATTCGGCTACGCAATATTTTACAGTTGTAAACGAAGGAGCAGACTTCCCCAGAGTAGAATTTAGCTAGACCTTAATGTTGGTTGGACTGAGATTTTCAAATGGAAATATTGAATTACATAACGGTGACCAATTTTTTCCATGTTTACAAATTCAATGAGATCGTTCACTTTGGATGGCTCAAATATAAATACTAAGCAACGTGGCGCCTTGAAATTTAAAATATACGTTTTATAAGATTGCCACTTTCCATCAAAATAATTTTTTTTTTTGCAAACAACTGGCACGATTTCTAGGCTAGTCTTGGGACCGCCTTCGTATACCCAGAGTTGTGTTTATTTCACTTTAGGATATGCAAATAGTAAAAATGTATGCAAATAAGAATTTCCACATGTGAATTTATTATATTTGTCTTTCAGGATTTTCAAATAAAAAGTATCTTAAAAACCAAACGTTGAATAGTAATTGGTCCGATCGGCCTGTTAAACCAATGAAAAATTAGAATAGGGTAAACATAAAACTATTCCTCTCCTGACGCTACTTGAATATTTTTTTTGTTAAACTACAATTTGGTGAAAAACTTTATTTCTGTGGTAAATTACATTACTTTTTGGCAAAGGCTGATTGTAGGCTTAATCAGTCACATAACCAGTCTTCTGTTGTTGTTTTTATCTGGAAAGTTTTTCCAAAGACTGCTAATACTATTTATCTCGTCCCATAGTCGACCAACCAAAATATGTTGGTTCATGTTTCTATTTTGAATTTTCAGGGCAAATACTTCCTCATTGGAATTAAGCAAAAATTTACATTTTTTTCTTTGTTAAATTCTTTAGAAACTCTCGGACTATGCTCTGAATAATGTAATTTGGTTTTTAAGAAGCAAAGCAAAAAACATTAGTGCTTTAAAGGTGTGATTTTCAAAGATTTGCCGTCGTATTAATGCATAAATTTAAGATGTTTCACATTTCACATTTTCAATGTTTAGCATTACTTGTTTCTTGTTTTATTTTGAGATTTCTCAATTTTGTGCTCCTGAAAGTATGCTATTTTTGTTGGTACTTCGTTAGACCTGAAAGCTATGCAAAAAGTCGTTTAGAAATCTAAAGGAACGTTTAGTTTCCGTATAGGAAAACATGTAAAGTTTGCTTTAGTAGGATGGGGGGATGCAGAAGTGTAGTAATAATTAAAAAAACGTCCAATTCAGGTAATTCATTTTCACATCTGAAATTCTCTGAATCTTTATTTGCAGACTTCTTAAGAAGAAACTCAGTGGCATCGTCTACAGTTCTCTACAATTTTTTTAATCTAATTAATGCATTGAAATTTTTCGATCAGTACCGTCTTTAAAGTAACTTCATCCGGTAAAAGGCTTGCTGCTAAACCAAGGACTAATTGTCTACTATTTATGCATTAGTTGAACTTTCGATTATTATTATTTTTTTATGTTGGTCCACTTGTCTTGAAGACATGATGACGGTTTTATCTATATATCTATGTC
>JAHXMU010000051.1:994314-1013393 GCA_019455685.1 Philornis downsi | reverse complement strand
AGCAATAGTTTTAGAAAAATTCCTGTTTTCGTGCTGCCAATTAATGCCCTGTCTTAATCGTTACACTTCATTGAATTAGACATAGTCATATTAAATTATTCAGCGATTGCTACATAAGGAAGGGGGGTTTGTATCAGACAGTCGAATATAGGTATTAAAACCAACGACGTATCGCTCGCACCAAATAAACAGATATTATTGTTATTATCTTGCAAGTTAATCTACGAAACGTTTTAAAGCATGCAAATACTGTGACTGTGTTTTTACGCCAAAATGTAGGCAATAGTTTTAGAAGAATTCACGTATTTTTACTATCAAATACTGACCTACCAAATCCCTCTTTCTTCGAATTTTATTTTTTTTTCCTTTGCTATAATTGTTTTCCCTATTTAGGTGGCGTTTTTCTCAATCATTAATCTTAAGGAAAGGGAAATATTTGTGCCCAATACGAACTTAAAAATAGCATTAAAGCTGCAAAACATCCATCCCTTCCAATCAAAGTGTCATATTTGGGCCAGCGATTTAATTCCCCTTAAAATATGTCAAATCATTTGTATTCAAAACAGAACAACGCTAATTCCCAAAGAATAAGTTCTTTCTCTTGACATTGCTTTTCCGACATCAATGCAGATGTCTGCCTATCTCTCCTCCAACTCTGTTATATTCTCGCATTAGCTTTGCTTTCGAATGTAGGCCGTTCGTAAAAGGACGACAGCACTTGAGGGAGGAGACAAATTTAAAGAAATTCTATTTTTGCCCATGGCGAACATTCTTTTGAATTAATAAAGTACAAAGTCTTCACATAAAACTTTTTTTTTTTTGATTTGTTTGCACAATTCATTAAAATCACTCTCACACGGCACAAAAGCTACTGTTGTGTCGTTTTTATAATACATTTAATTCCCTTTGAGATAAAATAAACATTCGCTTTTTTCCACTGTGTTAACGTGTCTTTTCGAAAGAAAGCTTTCATTTTGATGTGTTTTAATAACAGCTACAGTTATAACTTATATAAGAAAATTTGTCCGATATAAATGATGACACACATCTTATGATGGTACAAGGCGACATGGAATTCAAATGTGTTGCAGAACTATTTCAAATGTGTAACGTACTGGGATTCCTACTGTAAGCAAATATTTGCACTTACATCGTCGTCATGCATTATGCGCATAAAGAACTCAACACTATTTTTTGATGATCAAGCAGAGTGGCAAGAGAAAGGTGGCACTACAGTGGGCATAGCACTAAAGTACATAAAGTAAAAGTGGTGAGGAAGTAAAAGTATCTTTGTCTTATTTTCCTTTCTGAAGAAAATTGTCCTTAATGGTACCTTTTTTCAATTCTTCAATGACTCTTTAATGTCAAGGAAAGTGTATTCAAAGACAATTTTCTTTAACTTTTCTTCTGGAATACTTTTCCTATGGTACATGGTGGTTTTCTATGATACCTTTTGCACTTCTCCCGTGGAAAAACGTTTCCAATGACACTTTTTTACGGAAAAGTATTCGACGGCAATTGCATAGCCTTCCATAACAGTTTTCTTATGCAAAAGTTGTTTTGCTTTATACTTTTCATATAGAAAAGTGTCCTCAACCTCACTCCCCTTATAGAAGAGAATTCTCTACAAGACTTCTTTTACAGAAAATGTGTCTTCAACGTCAGTCATCTTAAACAAACATATTTTTAGCGACGGAATTCTTAGAAAACCCCCTTCTGCTACGTCTCTTCGGCGATTCGTTTGATAGAATCGTTGAGAAGATTTAGCAAATCTTTAAAGACACTTCTATAGGAAAATTGTCGCTAAAGATATTCTCTTTAAGAAAAATGTCATTAAGAGTACTTCTCTTAAGAGTGTAGTTGAGGACATTTTCCAATAAGATTTCGAAAATTTATATATATTAAAAAGTGTCGTTGAAGACACTATTCTGTATAGAAAGTATCGCAGAAGACGAAAAGTGTTGTTGTGTCGTTTTTATATAGGAAAAATGTCTTCTAAGACACTTTTCTGTATATGGAAAAAGTGTCGTAGAAGACACTTTTCTGTATATAGGAAAAGTGTCGTAGTGCTACGTCGTGTATTTTCAGAAATTTATAATGCAGGAGAATTGTTTTTGCAGGTATTTTTACATGTGGAAAAAAAGGAATTTTCAGATTTTCTTATAGAAAATAATATTTGCCTGCCAAATTCCATCGAAAGGAGGAAGCAAAATCCTACAAATGGTTGTTCGTTTTGCTATAAAATTGCTCTTACACACATATAGTTTGATTTTAGCCCTTTTCCCGGGTACCACTGTGCCAATTTTGTTCCCACTGTACGCCATGTGTCATGAAACGCATTTAGAATGTCATCACAGCCGAAGTGCCGCCACCATCACCATCACCGTCATCAGCATCGTTGGGTGTCATTAATGGAAATTTGAATACATTTACCATGTAAATTACATCATAGAGTTGCAGCATCCTCCTAAGCGAAGTACAAATGCACTCTATTCACTCCATGAGACAGACAACAGCGCTATCACCACAATCCGTCGACTTGTGTGATTGCTGGGAGGGTGGGGACGATGCGTGATGCGAATAAGTGACGACTCAGCTGTATGAGATACATATGTATATACGTGTATGTACGTGGGTGAATGTGGGCATATGGATACTGCTTGAGAGAGTCGTTACTTTCTTTCCTTTCCGTTTTCTCCTGCCAGAAGAGGAGTTATCCAATTCACTTAAACTTCACATCACATCAGCAACTATTCGAGTAGACACATTGGTGTGCACTTTGAGTTGCATTACGATAAAGACACTTCAAGCGCCAGATTTGTTTACTAAATTCGTGTAAAATAAATGAGAAGATTTTAACCCAATGATGGCTGGATAATATCGTTACTTGGTTCCACTGTGTTATCCCTTTCTTTGATATTTTGCCTTTCCATTTTTGTTTATTATCATTTTTTTTTTCTGTGCAATAAAATTAAATTTTCACTGCAATTTAATAAGTTTTTAATGATTAATAATGAGTTGCTATAAATAATACATCATATTTTAGTGTCACATTTTTTTCCGAAACTACATGAATACTGTGAAGTTTACAATTTTTGCAGTTTGCATGTTTTGCAGTCATTTATTTGCTATGACACAAGAAATTGGTTTGCTCGGAGTTTTTTCTTTTTTTCTTCTTAAAAAGGAGGAGTAATGGGAAAACTTTAATAATTTCTGCACATTAACACTTTTTTACATTGTCCTACAAAGAGTTAAAAATACTTGTAATACTATGTATTTCTTGGAATGACTTGCCGGAATATTGTTAAGCGATTGAAAGGAACTTTGTTAGAGTTTTTCGAAATAAGAGAATTAATCAAAAAGTAGCTGCTCAAAATTTGTGCTGTTAATAGGCGTTTCAAAAATAACAACGCCTTCTTATATGCTGTAAATTTTCAGTTCGTGAATCTTCTGGAAATATGCAACGGAATTTTTAATAAAGTAATGTAGAAATTGTACTACAGATTAATATAAAATGATTTACACGTGTCGGTACATGATATGGTATAATTGAATGCACAGATTATTACGAGGGCGGTCCCAAAACTAGCCAACTTAACAAGGCACAAAAAAGTAAGGGAGAATTTTCTTTATTTTTCAAACTCCTTAAAATAGTCATCAACCTTGGGCGGCACCTCTTCATTGATGGCAAATTTTTTATCGCCAAGCCATTTTCTAAAGTTTGGAAATAGAAAATACTCCGAGAGAGCTAAATCTGAGGAATAAGGTGCGCGATGGAACCATTCGAACTTTAATTCATTAGTTAATTATTAGTTTAATTCATAGTGCGGAGTCTAGGAGCAATTATTATTTGACAATCTGAATAAAGTTAATAATGATCCAAAATTGGAATTTTTTAAACACTGTTTTGGGACGTAATACAAATAGGGAAATACAGATTATTACAGAAGATGGACGAAGAGTTGTTTGTGGTCAGGAGAAAGCTGATCGTTTAAATCAATATTTTGTAGGGTCTGTGGAAAGTTTGAAGCAAGAAATTATGATATTTATTGATGATAATTGCAACATATTAAGGACTTGGAGGAGGAAATGAAGCAAGTTTTCGCTTCATTCATTTAATGAAAATGAGGTTATTGACGTGATTAATGACCTTAATATTAATGCTGCGCCGGGGTATGATGGTATTATGTCGAAAATAGCAGTTGAATGCAGTATTTATTTGCCTCCAATATTAATGACCATATTAGAATAGAATAATTGCAAGCGCAAGATATCCTGATAGTCTCAAAATTAGTAAAATTATTCCTATTCCGAAAACTTCGAAAGCTGTATCTGTGGAAGAGTATCGTCCTATTGCAATTTTGTCTGTAATAGATAAAATTTTTGAAAAATTATTGCATAAGAGGTTGTTAGATTACTTAAATCAAAATGAATATATGTACAAATATCAGTTTGAATTTAGAAAAGGATGTGGAACTGAAGAAACTGTGATCAATGTGGTGAACTTTGTTTGTGATGGTTTGGATAGTGATTCTCATGGCGTTGCAGGATTGTTTTTAGATTTTTCTAAGGCATTCGATCTTGTGGATCATGATATACTGCTGGAAAAACTATCACATTATGGAATTGTCAGCAAGGAATTACAACTCTTGAAAAGCTATTTATGTGACGGAAAACAATATGTACAAATTTGTAAGGCAAAGAGTGAATTAGTTCATGTAAAATCAGGAGTGCCGCAAGGTAGTGCCTTGGGACCACTTCTGTTTTCTATTTATTTAAATGATTTAATTAATTTGAAGTTGAATGGTCAATAGGCCTAAAATGAAAAGATTTATGAAGCAAAAAATATCTAACTTTACAAATTAATTTGAAGTATTTTTTTTTTGCGCCTGCGAATATGCAGCTACCCTGAAAACATTTCACACTTTCTTAACGTTCATTTTGGTCCATTTCTTTTTGTGCCTGTGAATGTGCAGCGATCCTGAAAGCATTACTCAATTTCTCTTAACTTTGGTTATAAAAAAGAAATAACCTTAGCAATGATGAACTCTTTTATTTACAAATCCTCTAAAATTAAAAATATGGTATATTATCAAAATCATGCTTTTCCACAAGTTTGCCACACAAGTATGTATATGCCTCTGCATCTTTGTTTTTTTAATCAAAGACCAATAATATATTTGCCTTTATGCATAAAAACTACTTCTCAGCACTATTTGTACATTTTGCTTACCCTCCTATACATCCTTCTGCCGCACTGGGATTTCATTTGCCTCAAAGTATGCCAATCTGTTTTGTAAGCATTGCCAATCATCATCCACTATCATTACAAATGCTGTGTGGATATTTCCTTTTCTTATCGTTCATTCGCAAACATGCAACATCAGCTTTAATTCAACACCTCTTCATCAGTTGGGTTTTAACACTCAATTTTTCCAATTTCCTTTTTAATTGCTTGACGTAAACTTATCCATTTGCCTTGAAATATGCCAGATCAGAGTATTCCTGGAGTTTCAGGGTATGTACAAGAATGTAGCAAAACATTTGTGAATGCTTTAGTATTCTAGGCATCTAGACAAATTCTTTTAACCAAGTGTTAACTCCATAATTAAGCCTAAATGTATGCTACTAGTACTACTACTACCACTACTACTACCACTTCTTGGTTTATAAATCATAATGACTGCAATGGGTATTGTTGGATTTTGTGTATAATTGCTGAAGAAAATCGTATTCAGTTTATTTGTACGCTATTGTTGAGCCTCTTTAAATATAATAATTTTTTTTTCATTATTATCTGTTTTTGTTGTTGTAAGCACTGCATCATTATATATAATGCTTTCTTAAACTTGCCTTCATTAAGAGCTACCATTTATAATTGATGTAATTTGACACGCATTTCCCTTATCCATCTGTCAGCCAAAAAGTATGCTTCAATTTCGATTATTTTCATTACACTTAATGCGCTCTTTTGACATAATTTGAACATTAAGTTGTTGAGTAACATTTTGTTTTGGAAAATTATAAAAATAAAATAAATTGCTGGGATTTCAGCAGTGATAAATTGTGGGTTATTATTTGCGGCCAAGATAGAAGAGATTTTTAAGGATGGAAATGGTAAATTTGTAGCTTTGATGAAACGAACATCTGTCTCATTATTAAAGCATACTTTAAGATAGAAGTGTATATTTTATAACTTTTCTGTACCATTTTCTGTGTAGCAAAAAAATCGATAATTCCGTATCTGGTACGATTTTGTAATGACTTTGTTTTAATTTGATAGACAACGTTCATTTAAGGCCTGCAGTTCTAATATGCTGTGCTATCATAGGCAAGTTCTGTTTATTCTATGATCAATTGCCGTCGTATTATATTGAATTTTTCGTAGTCTTTTTGTACGCAATTTTTATAATAATTCGTATTGTTCTCAAGATGCTTAATGGTTTTTTCAGCAATTTGAGTAGCTGATTTATATTGCCTTCAATATCAACTGAAATTCATAATGTGATTTTAATATGGTTTATTCGAACGAAGGATTTACATGACCTGTATTCACGTGACTCCGATTGCACTGTATTCACGATACCCATGTCCATGCTCACTGGAAGTGAATGAGGTACAAAAGACGTGAGCGTTTTGAAGTTTCTAAAAAAAAGACTGCGATCTTCTAGCAGTGGGAAAGCAACATCGACAATACATTTTCCGCCCTTCATTCTACGAGTATAACTGCAGCGGTAAAACAAATGAGCGTTTCGAAACCAAGGTTTTTTATTTTTTTTATAATCATGACAGTTTTGAAGCGACTTTGTTTAAGTCCCTGCGGTTTTCCGAATGAACCTTAATGTTTCATATCTTGTTGTACAATTTTCGTATATGAAGACTGCTCACAAACTGTATTACTGTTTGCAAAAGTCACAGATATTTATTATACTTTGCGAAAATGCTTCGACTTTGTAAAATACTGTCCCTACAGAAGATGTTTTTACCATTCATTTTCCAATACAGCGCTTGTATGCGAAAGGACAAATTCTAACTTTGTGGCAAGTGGATCATACTGGTGTATTTCCCTGTCTTAATGATATCACACTATTTTGTATATACTCTACGGTTAATAAATGCATTCTTTCGCACAAGGTTTTGCTTAATAATATTATTCCAAAAGGAATTCATTGCGTTGATATCATATCAAATCTTGAAATCGTCCATAGCCCTTCAGCAAAATGATTCTGTTCCAATTTGTTTTGTTTCGCCAAAACGATGAGCCTATTCGTTTGGGACGCTGGGACGCTTGGGAATTCATGCGAAGGATGTTGTCTGCAATCAAATGCTATCATGGGCTTAGCAAGCGATTTAATCACTACACCATCTCTACCTTCTGTATTGGAAGGACTAATTCCATCTTTTTAACAAAAGTCATGTGATATCTACATGATATAGACATTACAAGCAGGAAAGCTGAGGGACGTTACTGCGGTTTTCTCAAGCATTGAGAAGCAACCGGAAAAACGGGGTGCGGTAGAAAACTGGGACAAAATTCAGTTATTTGTTTCGAGGAAGAAAGAGTCTACTCGATTGGGACGTTGTATAAATGTTGACAATTATAATTTTGAAGTGTTTCATGGATTCACCTACCTCTCAGCGCGTTAAATTGGAGAAAAAGCACAGATGACCGAAGTGCGTGAGATTATTCTCTATGTGCATCGTATAATGGACACACATTTCTATTCGAATCGCCATCTGAGTTAGCAAATACCAGTTAATCTGATTACCTCCATTTCCCTAAATAATGCATTTCATCGCATACAGATGTACGTTGGCAGTTAGATTCATCAGCGAACAAAATGTCAACTGTACCAGGCATTAGCTCTACCTACATATATCGTTGTATTGGAAAGACTAATTCCTATTTTGTTTCTTTAACAAAATGCATATGCTAGCTACGTATGTTGATGATGTAGACATTACATTAAGAGGTTACTGCAGCTTTCTCAAGAATTGAGAGGCAGTCGGCGAAAATGGGTCTGGTGGCAAACGGGGACAGAATGATTTTACTCGTTTCGACTGAAAGATTTTTTTTGCGTCGACTCGTTTGCAATGCCGTGTGAACATTGACAACTATAACATTGAAGTGTTTCATGAATTCGCTTACCTCTCAGTGCGATGAATTAGAGCACAGATGACCGAAGTTCTTAGGATTATTTTCTACGTGCTTCGTATAATGGGCACGCATTTATATTCTAATCGCAATCTGAGCAAACAATTAATAAAATTTATTCTGATTACCTCCATTTACTTAAATAATGCATTTCATCGCATACAGGTGTACGACCGCAATTAGATTCATCAACGAACAAAATTTCAACTGTACCAGGCATTAGATCCACCTATATTGTTGTATTGGAAGGACTAAAGCATATTTTATCTCTTTAACAAAAGTCAGCTTGCCTGATTCGTACACCTTACGTAATAGCCATCACCAGACGTTTTCAATAATGTTTAGGTCTGGAGAATAAGGCGACCAATTCATAACCTCAACATTTTGGCTTTCAATCCATGATTTGACGACTCTTGCTGTGTTGATTGGCGCGTTGTCATGCTGGAATTTCTATTCCAAGTCTCCAAAAGCATTTTTAAATTCAGGAAAAGCTTTTTCCAGCACAGCCTTGTATGAAGTCGCACTCATTTTTGTAGAGAGAAACTGGAGCTCTGTTGTGCCATAATAAGAGATCGCACCCCATACCATAACTCCACCTTCCCGGTTGTGTAATCGATTGAGTAGGTGTTCCTATTTTTGAAGATCGCGGAAGTAGTAATTACAACCATCAGGACCCTCTAAATTAAATTATTTTTCGTCGGAAAATATAATTCTATTCCACTCTTTAATCCACGTCATAGTCGTACGAAAAAAATTAAGGCGACTTTCCTTACGGAGATTGTCTAACGGTGGTTTATTTTTAAGTCTCAAGCGTTGCAAGTGTGCTGCTTTTTTATTTTGATTACCTCTAACTATTATGTAATACGACGCATTCTCAACACTGTCACAACGCGCCCCATACTCATCGACTCAAAATTTGTCTAACATATGGCTTTCGAACGAAAACTTTTGTCCTTTCACGATATTGTTGTTTCTCTTGTACGAAAATAATAATAATCGACCGCTATCAAACACATCATATACCTTTGCAATACCATTTCCATATAAATTATTCAGTCAACCAATTTGTTGTCCTCTTTGCCCAACTCAAATCGGAAACCAAAAATTCCTGACCATTCCCGATTGATTTTATGACAAGAGGAAATAACGTTTTTAATACTCGCTCTAAAGCAACAAACCCGATTGCCTATCTTGAGGCGCTTCTAAATAGAAAAATAAAAGTTAACTTTAGCAATCTATATATATAAAAGAATAACGTTACTGACTGACTGACTCAACATCGCCTAGCCCTAACCACTGGAGCTAGAAACTTGCAACTTGGCATGGAGGTCCATCCTCTAGCATAGACGCCCGCTAAGACGGGATTTTTGGAAAATCCTACGGGGAGGGGCAAAAAGGGGGAAAATCTCCCCCTTCAAAACGGCTTAAGCTAGAACCTTGAAATTTGGCATTTTGGTTCCTTTTATGACGTAGGCACGCGATAAGAAGCGAGTTTTGGAAATTCCTATGGGGAGGGGCAAAAAGGGGGAAAATCTCCCCCTTCCAAACGGCTTAAGCTAGAACCTTGAAATTTGGCATGTTGGTTCCTTTTATGACGTAGATGTTCGCACAGACGGGATTTTCGGAAATTCCGATGGGGAGGGGCAAAAAGGGAAAAAGTCTACCCCTTGGCGGCTACCGCAAACTACTCATCCGATTTCAAAAATTCTTTCGCCAGTTGAATGCTACGTTATCATTGAGTGCTCCTGGTATGGTACTATTTGCAGTTTAGCCCAGAAACTTGCTAAATTAGCGAGTAAACGGGGGAAAGTTTCTCCTTGGCGTCCTGGCCTAACCGCTTATTATTGTTTGTTTATAGTTGTTTACTTTTATTTTGCATTTATTTCTTATTTGTCGTTTATCTACACTCTGTACTGAATATTACACTTTTGTTGCATACCTTTAGGCATTTTCTGCTTTTCTCATGGGCAATTTTACGTGGCTTGCTCAAGAGTTAGTTCATCCAAAAATTTATATATCCTCACATCAGGTGGAAAAACTATCAATATTGTATACCAGGAGGTACTTCGCTGAAAAATTACGTGCTTTACAATTAATGTCTCCTGCTGCTATAATAGCTTTACCGCGAATAGATAGATACTATGAAAGATATCCTGCCATATTCCATCTCGCTGTACACCTCGAAGACGGCCAAAGAGTGTGCTTTACAATTAATGTCTCCTGCTGCTATAATAGCTTTACCGCGAATGAGATAGCAACATATGAAACTGGCCGATATGTAAGCAGTTCAAAAGCCGTCTGGAGAATATTATCTTTCCCGATACATGAAAGATATCCTGCAAAACTACCGATAACGAAGTATCGGGCTTTTCAGCTAGTTTTATATAAAATGTAAATAAATTTACATCTGACAAAAGTCACACAGACATAGTAAACGAATTCGAGAAGAGAATATGGCACAACATCATTGCTAATTGAAAATGTATTGTTATACAATTTGCACAATATTTTTTTTTTTTATATTATATAAAACTTAGACAGCAGTTTTAATGTCTATGTTGGTCCTTAATATTACAGATAAAAAGAGAAAAATAAAAATAACAAAAAATTATATTCCCATCATCATCGCCATCATTGTTGGGATGGATGTTTTTTTTTTTTACTCAAATTTCTCATCATCTTTATTGTCTTGTCGAGGGTAGACAATTATTCTAATGGTTTGCTTTAAATGCACTCCTCCCATCTATTTGTCGGTGTGTCCTTGCGTCTGCATCTGTGACAATGATTGTGTTTGTGTGTGTGTGTGTGTGTGTGTGTGTATAATATCCGAAAAACTGACAAAGAATTTAGTGCAACTTAAACAAAAATTACAATATAAAGGACAAATGTTTAAGGAGGCAACAACTAGCAAGGAGGACTGTGAGAATGCAATGAACAACAGAAAGAAAAAGAATCAGTAAATCCCACAAATTTGGACTCAACAAAGAATGTTGGTTATCTAACAAATGAACATTGTTGGCACAATTTCAAGAATAAAGAAAAAATGTATACATACGCGAGTATATATCAGAACACGAGATGGTGTGTAACGGTTTCGATAATACTTCTTGGAAATTTTATCTCATTCGTTGTCTACCTCGATCTTTCTTTGCTTTTTATGTAATTTTGAAAAGCTTCAATCGTTTTTATGTGTTTTTATTTTTTCGAATGAAAAGCAGCTATCTCTGAGAGTGGAAGATAAAGAGCATTAAATGAATGGGTGTACTGTGATTTGAAAAGGCGTCGAGAGTCTTTGAAATATCACCTCAGATAACGCCCCCCTAAGGGAAGGGTAAAAGGAATGCAGGGTAATCGTCGAGCATGCCTTTCCTGAAACAAATCATATTTAGGAGCTGATGCACGCTTAGTTTCAGCTCATTGCCACCATAAATTTTAAATGACATTACCATCAGGTCATCTCTACTGGTTCTTAAGCTGTGGTTCCGCTATTTTAATCTCGTTTTGGCTCGGTGCTGGATAGTCTATGCCATCATCGATAAGTGGCGTAATTCATTAACTTGTGCTGCCATCCAAAGCTGGCAGCTTGTCTCCACACTACTGCACTACAATCTGCTTGTCTGTGATAAGATTTCTATTGCTGTCCTTATGAGCTTAAGAGCTCATTACCTCCAAATTTTGGTAGAACTTTTAAGCATTGCCTATAGCCATCTACGTCTTTTTGTCCAGACTATCCCGCGCTTTCCCCAAACATTTATTTCACGCAAAAGGTTAGTCCTCTATTCACGTTGCCGCATAGCAGGCGCTTACATGGCTGTAGCGTTGCCATGTAAGCAACTTATTTTTCTTCAGTCGGTGTGTGGCATTTTAATATTACTATTATTGTTCTTTATATGCACATTTCATTGCAAATATCTAAAGAATTTTTAAATGTTTACATTCAAAAACATTTCAGTGAAGAAATTAATATTATGTACCATGTTGTTACTTAACTTTTATTGAGATATTTTTGAATGTGATCTGCATGATTTCTTGTTTAGTTGAGTCACAACTAGTAGGCAAAAGTTTATAAGGAGTGATCGGCTTAGAGTGATTTTCTACAACCCAATGATAAATGCACGACAGCCATACGAGGCGTCTGGCTCACCAGAATTTTTTTTCTACAATAGAATTGTTCGAAGATGGAAAATTCTGAACTTCCTATATTTTTCAAACACAACCTTAGGAATCCTTTCCATAAGTGCAGTAACAACTTAAAATAAAAACAAGTTTCACTTGCGTTTCGGAAAAGCCTTTGCCTTCCATTGCCTGGTTTGAAAACACATTTCTATTATAATCTTGAAAATGCGTTATATAAAATGCACCTGTTTACTTAAGGATTTGCTTGGTATGAGGATATTTTCTTCATAACAAATTTATTTACCTTTAGAGCAAGTGTTCTAAGACCATGTTTCAAATAAGGCCAATTTGTAAACGATAAAGATATCCGTGTAACATTTTCAATTTAACGTGAATTCGCTGATTTCCCAATAACCATTTAATTTTATAATTTCCAGCAGCACTAGTACAAGTGATTTTTTTTATATATTTTTTTATATATTTTTTTATATATTTTTTTATATATATATTTTTTTATATATTTTTTTTATATATTTTTTTACATATTTTTTTTATATATTTTTTTATATATTTTTTTTATACATTTTTTTTTTATATATTTTTTTTTATATTTTTTTTTTTTCTATATTTTTTTTCTTTGGAGTTCATTCGAGTTCCACATTGGCAAGACATTCCACAATAGGCCAGGTTCACTGGCATTGTATATATTACATGATTTGGATCAGAACTGGTAGGGTAGGTGCTAGCCAGGAGTGGTAATAGCACATCAAATCGTCAAAATGTCAGCAATTTGACCAAATGTTTTAGAAAGGCGTATGTGAGAATTAATCACTTGTGTGCATCTGAAATTGTCACATAACTGGCAAATTGCTAACCGCCCAGAAACGGCTACAAAAGTGACAAGATGAAATTTTTGTAACCATTCAAATGATTGACCTTTCTCGACAAATTTACCCTAAGCCTTGCTCACGGTATTCGATGTGCGAGTTCTAGTTTCATCTTATTTGTTTATTCTTGTTTCTTGTTATCTTCTTTTTGAATGTAAAAGGAAAATTAAAATTTTTGCTCTTTCCCCTCTTATATGCAGTTTAAAAATAAAAAAACTCTAACTCTGCATATTGAATATATTCTGGCTTATTAGACAATGTGCTAATACATCTTCTGAGTAGACGGTATTGTGATATGTTTGTAAAACAATGTCTGCAAAGGAAGCGTCTTTTTTTTAAATTGTTTAATAATGTCGGTCTACACATGCTTTCCTAATAGGCAAAACGCTAATATAGATGCTGAGTAGATGACGTCATGATGCCTTGACGCAATTAAGGACATTTAATAAACCAATGTATTCAAAGAATATTACTTTTCCAATAACGGAGGAATTGAGTTAAACCAAAATTTCAAAGAACAAGAGTTGTTTGCATTTTTCAACAACAATTAATAATTATTGCTATCAAAAAACTCTCATTTTCAACTCAGCACTTCAAATGGCATAAACTAAGCCATATTTGTACGTCCTTCTTTATTGAATTAACATAAGCCTTCTATCTGTGTTTCAACAGCTGAAATATATAGAAAATATTAAATTATTATTCCATCAACAATTTGAATATAATGTACCCAAATTGTTTTCACAAGCATGAGCATCACTCGCTCATTCATTTCCGAAGGACTTTTGGGATTTATCTTAAAGTACTTGCATTGTATGTCTCGCACTTCCTTTAGTAGTTTTTTTGGTTAATGAGATCTCCATTATTGTATATATATTTATAAATTATTGCCAAAATCCTCAGAATTTGCATTAACCCTACATTAGCTCCACTTGCACGTCTCCTCCCATGCGACAGCAAAATGTTTAGTGATATCACAATAACTTGAGTACCATCTAATTTCCGAAATATCCTGTGTGAAACGTTGATACTTCCTCTTTCCAGTCATTTCAGCTTATTTTTTGTTACTTTATGCCGACCACTTTTTCTGCCCATTATGCGACGTCAAAAACAATATTTTCACATTCAAAACTACTGTTCCGGATGATGCCATTACTACGACACTATCTTTCCTATTGACTAAGGATGCTATCGGTGTCGTGTGTCTGTATATGTTGGTGACAAAACCTACTTACTATTCTCTCTCGAATATACCATGCCATGAATGCCGGATGTGTATAGTTGCTGGACTAAATTTTAAGGCACTAGAAGACGAGCAGACAGAAAGAACCAATAATTTCTGTTTAAGAAACGTGCATAGAATTCAATAAGTGGATTGTGCAATGATTGAAATTGAGTTATAAGAATTTGAAAAATTGTTTCAAACAACTTTTCCAATGAACAATTCAAAGTTTTTGTTTGCGTAACATTTATTTTCATGATTGCACTGAACAGTTGTTGGTGTCTCCATATAGGTGACACTCGAAGAATATTCCGCTTTGATCTTAGTAATGAAAGATACTGATTGAAGTTTTTCAATTAACGGGGAAGATAAATTGGGGTTTTTTGTTTGCAGTGCCAAATTTCAACACAACTTGTGGTTAGGAAATGTTTATCTGTTTGCAACGACGGACCTACTATCAAATTGCATACTAAGTTAAGCTTTAATGGCATCTTCTTTTACTTGCTTTTATTTATATGGACTTCAACTTTCAAGCTTTTAGCTGAAATCAGGGTTGAGATATCAACAGATCAATATGAATGGAGACCACCGAACACATTATTTATTTATATATTAATTAGTTTAAATGATTTCTAAGGTGATTATGGTCCTTCAAGCCGAGCATGAGAGCATGAACATGGAGAACTTCCATGTTTCAGTTTCAGTTTATATTAATGTTTTAGTTAATGTTTAGCTTTCTCTTGCGATTTAACTAGATTTCTAAACTTTAATTTCCCATTAATGTTGAGATTATTACGCTTTCATACAAATAATAACGATTGGTTTCATTTTCAACAAGAAACCCCACTGCTAAAGATTTTATTAGCCTCAAATAACTGAGTACTCGTATAATAGCTTAGCAGTAGAGTGCCAAAGTACACAACGGAAGAAATTTATACTTTCCGTTTGTAATTTCTCCTGTATTTGTGCTCCACCTGCTACTATTAGCCACCCCCCTCGAAAGTACTTTCGCCAGCAATCGCTAACGTTTTTTTTTTGTTGTTGTTATTATTCTCCCTCTTCCTGTTTTGTTTTCGCTTTGGCCTGATTTGTACAGCAAATGTTTGTTTGTTTTTACTCGGCGTTGTTTAACCAACTTAAAAAGCGTTTTTACACTTGAATAAAATTATGTTAACACGTCTATAGACGACCATCGAGTACACGATCTGGATGGTTCGATCCACAACATTAGCAGTTGTTCAAAATGGGTACAACAGCTAGTAGAACAGCACAAAAACTACAAGTTGGAAATAAGCGGAAAAAATTGAAATGTATAATCAGTTGTTATGTTGGCAAACGAATTCAGAGAAAAAAATATGTATATTCATGATTGCCTTCTCTAAGGGAAAGCTGATTCAACCAAATACATTGCATACTTTTAGCCAGTCGTTTTCCCACTTAGCAATTGCTTACCTTAAGGCGTCTATTTTAAATTAAACATTTGTTGTACCACATAGATTCAGCCGCGGCCTCAGTACCAGTAGCAGTATTACAAGTAATATGTTGTTAGCAAGCAGAGGAGACGTATTTATTTTATTGTTAACTTCCGCCACCCTTCACCCCTTTTTGAGGCTACTATCTGGCGTCCCCCCTAAGCACGCAACGTTATTTTCCCGGTTGGCAAAAAGTTGTTATAATTTGCGAAATGAAGTCGTAGAGGTTCCATAGCGCAAAATATATTAGCTGTTAACTTCAGAGGGCTAATTTGAACAGTACTAAAAAAAGTGTAAAAAATAAGTGTACAAAAAGTTGGTTCTTTTCGCAAAATAAAGTGGCATACTTAGAACGTTAAGTAGAATAGCGGCTGTAATGCCTTCGGAATTGGTAAATAAGGGAACATTAGTTTAGGGGGTTGCTATTTATTTACTTTGTTTGCTATTTTCTAAAAGGTTTCATACGCCAAATACGAATTGCATATTCGAATTTCTGTTATTTGGTTGGTTACCATACATCACCTAGGGTGGGGATAACAAATCGGCGTAAAATTATTTCTCATTATACCTTACAATTTTAAAAAATAAGGCGCATTAAAGGAACTTTAGAGGGACAATGTTCTGCGTTATTATGTTTAATACGAAATAAATCATAGTGAGGGGGGAATACTGCGATAAAATTAATGGCATATAAACCTTCAAGGTACAGGGTGGCGCAATAGAACGTGCATATTGCATCATCACCTGCATTGTTGGGTTGGCGGGCTCATGGAGTTTTAGTCGCTATGAATCACTTCGGCGGGAAGCGTCGCACATTTTGCGTGCGCGCACTTTACGAGAACTCTCGTTCATATATTGCTACTAGGCGACTATATTGTGCTGAATATGGACTACGGCGAATTAGTGAAGCTCCGAGTGCTAATTTAATTAAAATGTGGGTAAAGCGTTTTGAAGAGACCGGTTCAACATTTAAACCACAAGCAAATGGTCGCCCAAGAACATCTAGGACCGAAGACAATGTTGAGAGAGTTATGGAGTCAGTACGAGGAAATCCACAAATGTCGACTCGCAAGAGATCGTCTGTCTTACAATTATCGCGACAAAGTTTGCAACGAATTTTAACATTGGATCTTAAACTGCATCCATATAAACTGCAATTAACATAAGAATTGAAAGAGTCTGACTTCATAGCAAGGCTCGCATTTGCTAATGAAATGCATAATCGATTTTCCAATTTTAACAATATCCTTTTCTCTGACGAGGCTCATTTCCTTATGAATGGGTTCGTAAGCCATCAAAATTGTCGTTACTGAAACAGTGAAGATCCCAAAATCAAACACCAGAAACCATTGCATAGTCCTAAAGTGACAGTATGGGCAGCAATCTCCGGCAGAGGAATAATTGGTCCTTTTTTCTTCGAAAATACGCGGGGTAAAAACGTCACGGTTAATACGGAACGCTATGTTGAGATGTTGGACGGATTTTTGGCTCCAGAAATTGAAAGTTCAAGAATAGTGAATTCCAGAACTTGGTTCCAACAAGATGGAGCTACCTGTCACACATCAAATGACTCCATGGCGGTGGTGAAGCAGATGTTCCCTGGCAGACTGATTTCGAAAAGAGGTGATATCCCATGGCCCCCACGTAGTCTAGACTTGACGCCTCTTGACTTTTTTTGTGGGGATACCTCAAACACAAAATCTACAATAATAATCCAAGAAACATTGTTCAGCTCAAGGAGAATATCCGTGGTGAAATGGGAGCCATTACACCAGTATTACTGAAGAAATTTTTCAATAATTTTCGTTTGCGGTTAGAGGAGTGCCGTCGTAGAGAGGGTCACCATTTAGATGATGTTATTTTTAAAAAATAAACTCCATTTATTACTCTACAATGCCTTAGATTTATTTTAACCATACATTTTTGTATTTATTTTTTAATGTATTTTTTAAATATGCACGTTCTATTGCCCCACTCTGTATTATATTTTGCATTTTTCAAGCCGCCCTCTGCCATTTTTTGAACTACTTGATAAGAATTAAAATCTTTATGTACCTCCAGGAGTCATGGAGCCTCTTATTCCCCTAAATAATCGGCTAGTAAATAATTAAAACCAAAGACTAGGAAATTATCCTGTTGAAAGAAAATGAAATAGGAAACAGTTGACAGCAATATAAGAATGCGCTGGAAACGAATTAGATACCAGCAACACTTTTCGAGGTTAAAACATAAAATATTTAACACTCATTTATCCAAATCTGAATGCATTACGCAAAAGTTATAAGGAACGTCACATTTTGAAGATACTTTCCATTGAAGTGGCATGCAGTAGCATATTAATAACTTTATAGGAAATCTGCCAGAGGGAATCTGGAGTAGCAGTACCAACTTTTTGCAAACTGTTTACTATCAAATGTTGGGCACAATTCATGGCATGGTTTAAAGTCCGCGGACAACTGTAATTTGTATTAGTTTGCGAAATACTATAAAGAAAAATTTGAGTTTGATGTAGTAATTGCATCTGTGTTTGGATTTGGTTTGCAGCTGGGTGATTGAATGCAAACAAGGTCATACACCCACTTAAGACGCCGCTATTTCAGCGGCATTCAGTGTAGGTTTCTACGCCAGAAATAAGAAACCATTGACATAACAAACACCAGTTTTTCTTCCTGACTGATCTATGGGCAAAAATTGCGTCGACTTGTTAAAGTCGTTGGCATTTTATACGGAACCTGGTGTTAGATTTTGCACAAATAAATGTATATGAGGAAGCTATGGGCAAAATCGGTGCCTCGTTTGTTCACTGTAGACCATAAGTTTGCCGGTGTGACGATATCAAACAGTGTTTGAACATTTTTCAACGTTATTTAGTTGAATTTTTTTGGCTATCAATTGCTGGACATGTGTCAATTACTATACAACTGAGATGTAGCGGCCGCCCGTCATCCACGGCCAAATTCAATACATTTCATTACAATTTCGACAGAGCTGAAGATAATATTGGTGCACAGTGTCAGTTCCGTCATAAGAAAATTTGGCGCATACTGTATCGACTTGGCCCATGTTTCCAAAGAAATATCCACTGAAATAATTTTTCTTCTTATTTTTTTATTTATTTATTTTTTTTATTTTTTTCTTATTTTTTTAAAATTTTTTTTTTGTTTATTTTTTTTATTTTTTTATTTTTATTTTTTTTTTATTTTTTTTTATTTTTTTAATTTTTTTTT
>JAHXMU010000051.1:967668-994214 GCA_019455685.1 Philornis downsi | reverse complement strand
TTTTTTTTTATTTTAATAATTTTTTTTTTTATTTTTTTTTATTATTTCTTTTTATTTTATTTTTTATTATTATTTTTTATTTTTTTTTTTGTTTTTATTATTGACATGGCCTGACAAACAAAAAGTCCAACGACGTCAAATCGCATGATCTTGGTGGCCAATTGACGTCGCCAAAATGTGAAATTACGCTTTCTGAAAACTTCTAATGCAATAAACCAGAAATCGGTCGTGTTGTGTGACTCGGGCACCGTCTTGTTGAAACCACACATCGTCCAGTTCGTAATCTTCAATTGCAGGCCATAAAAGTCAGTTATCATACGGCCATAGCGCTCTGAATTGAAATTCGGATTATCTGTCAAACTTTTACTAATAGAAACGATATTTTTGGCATTGCGTACATTGCGATAATGTACAGGCGTGACCACATCTGTAACGCTTTCAGTCTTTTTAAATTTCTTTATAATCTTGCCAAGTCCTTGCATAGTAGGTCGATTATGACGACCATATCCACCCTGTAATGCATGAAAGTGTCCACATTTGAATCACCACTTTTGGTATGTTTTAACTACTTTTACGCATTCTTCAGTTTTCAAACGATCAATATTCGTAAATGGCAAATCTTTCACTAAATAAATAACACTTCAGATAACAGGTTTTTATCTGCTGACAGCCTTGCCAGACCGGCGGTTTCGAAACAGCTAAACCGATAACCATATGATTCCACTGTTTTTCATAGATGACAGTGACGAATTCGAATTTAGGAATAGTTGTGAATAAAATAGTACATTGAAGATAACATCTCCCCACAGTAGCAGTGCGAATATGTTTTCTTTTCGCATTTCTGTTATTTTTGTAGCAATTTTCTTCGTGTTTCTTACCTGCACGAAAATATACTTCCGTTCCCTTTATACCTTTCGTATCACTTTCTCTTTTTCATCTCTTTCTTCATGTTATTTTTTCATCGTCTGCAATACAAAGTTGTAAAATGTATTTCCAACTAGCAAATACAATAATATTTCGTTTAGTTTTAATTAATGCTCGTATTTTTCGATTTGAAATTCACACATTCATTTTTAATTAAAACAGCCCCACCACCACCATCAAAATTCCACCACAAAGTGGCTAAACCAATTTATTAAAAATTCATAAAATAATTCCCAATTTTAATTTTGAATTTTGTTTTGTTGAGATCAGTTGAGTTGAGTTAAGTTAAGCGCTGAATTGAGTTACCAATTATTTGCGCTGTAGCCGCCGCTTTGATGCTTTAAATATAATTGAATTCATCCTGAATATGGAAATTCTGTGGAAGGAGAAGACGGCGGGGCGGAAATGTGGAAAAAAGAATACTTTTAATAATATCAACGACAAAAACAGCAAAACATTCAACAGTGTTGTGTGTTATCTGTGTGTGTGTCAGCAATGATCCATGACTTGGTATTTGTTAGCGGGTTATATGGACGTGTGGATGTGTGTGTGTATATGTGTATGTAATATATAAGGATAAGGATATACGTAGTCGTTTGCAATAAATGTTTTATGTAAATTTAGGTAGACGGAAATTAGAGGATAAAAACATTATTAATTGCCAACAGAAATATTGCAACCAAAGTATTAGAACACTGATTTACCAAATAGAATAAAGGACTTTTTTTTATGATTTTCTTTACACGATCAGTTCTTGGAATCATTAACAAAAAATACTGTTTTTTTTAGTATTTGTAGTATAAAAAAGACGTGGCCACACATATTTAGCACGATGAACCACACAATATTTTTGAATTAATCCGTATTAAGAATATGGCATCAAGAGTATAACATGGTGTGTCACACTGCCCATGAAACACTAAATGTTACCAGGGCGGTCCCAAAACTAGCCAACCTAAAAAAGTTGGAAACAATTTTGTTTACTTTTCAACATAATTTAATACAGGGTGGGCCATAAGGGTGTTGGCGGTTTAAATATTCAATTAAAAAAAACTACGAAACATAAAAAAAATATATTTGTATTTTAAAAAAGTAGAAGCATGGGAATTTTTAAGACTTAAAAATAATGTCCAAATGGCTTCCCTCGGCTGCTTAACACTCTTGGAACCGAAGACGCAAATTTTGGAAAACTCGTTGAAAAGTTGTTCTCGGTATTTTGTTACTTTCCTGAATAATGTTCCTCTTCAACTGCTGTAAATTGGTCGGATTATTCTCGTAGACTATCGATTTGAAGTAGCCCCATAGAAAATAATCGCATGGAGAGAGATCGGGGCTACGTGGGGGCCATTCAATATCCCCCCTTTTCGAAATGAGTTTTCCAGGAAAAACATTTTTCAGCAGCTCTATGGATACCCTAGCCGTATGACATGTGGCCCCATCCTGTTGAAACCACATCCTCGAGGTATTGCCTTGAAGTTCTTGCAAAGCTGGCACCAAAAAGTCTGCTAGCATGTTGCCATAATTTTTCGCTCTAACCGTCATCGCATGCCCTTTTTCGTCCTCAAAAAAGTATGGTCCAATAATACCGGTTGACGTTATCCCAGCCCACACGACAAGCTTAGGGCTGTGAAGTGGACGTTCATGCAAACGTCGGGGATTAGTATCGGACCAGAACCGACAATTTTGCTTGTTCACATGGCCATTAAGGTGAAAATTGGCCTCATCACTAAAAATCACGTTGTTGAAATTGTTGAACCGCTCTAGCATCAAATTGACACAGTTAAGTCGGTTATTGGCATCATCGGGTTTTAATTCTTGGACTATCTGAATCTTATAAGCCTTCAAATGCAAATTACGTTTCAAAATTCGTCGTAAAGTTGTTCTTTTGACATCCAAAGACTGATGATATGATGTACGGCTCCATGGCGACTAAATTTCCAGGAAGCGGCGCAGCGAACAACATATCCCCCCGCCACCCCGCGCCGCGCGTTACCGAGAAATTGAAGAATTAAATCGCCAACACTCATATGGCCCACCCTGTATTAGCTAGATACACTTTTTCCAGCGATATTCAATAGCTTTTATAAGTTGTTTATAGTAAGAACTGTCAAACGCCTTAAAATTGTCATTAACCGTAGGCTTCACCTCTTCGATGTTGGCAAATCTTTTACCACCGAGCCATTTTTTTATGTTTTGAAATAGAAAATAGTCTGAATGAGCTAAAGCTTACGAATAAGATGCGTGATGAAGCAATTCGAACTTTAATTCATTAATTTTGACCATCATAATAGTGGGGGATGTGTAAACTGGAGCATTGTCTTGATGAAACCACACTTTCTGTTTCGCCAATTGCGGCCTTTTTCCCACAATTACATCACCTAAATGCTGCAATATATTAACATAATATTCGCTTTCCTGATAATCAATAGAAATAATTCATTCCAAAAAACAGACGCCATGACCTTGCCTACTACTTCTTTGGACACGATTCTCCCATTCTAGTCCACTGCTTTGACTGTTCCATTGTCTCTGGTGTAAAGTGGTGGACCCATGTCTCATTTATGGTTATAAATCCTGTATGTAATGCGGTTAAGTATAGATTACAATTGTTTCCAGGGGTGGTATATATTAAAATCCCTAACTTAACCTATATTGAAAATCCGACTTCGCCTCAAAATATTGACCAACCAAGGCCAAAATATTATGTGAAGTTGATTTTCGTACTAATGCTGATATTTCATTACTGAATATATCAAATTTTCATTAATTTTTACTACTCAATAGGAAAGACCCAAATACAACAGGAGTATACAGAACATCAATTATATATTTAGAGTTTCTGCAATTAGATTTTAGTACTACTTTTATGGCATTAGATTTAGTTTTTTTTTTACATTTTTTAATTTATTTTTCTTTGTTTAATATCAAAATTCATTTATAGTTCGTATTGAGGTTTTGAAATATTAATTTTTCTACACAAAAGTTGCAATGTTTGGAGTTTCTATTTTTGAATAATTTATACTTTTCTAGTTCGTAAAATTGAATTGAAAATCCGATTGTGCCTCAAAATATTAATGAACAAAGGCCAAGATATTGAATGAAGTTGATTTTCTTACTAATGTTGATATTCCATTACGGAATGTATCAAATTTTCAATAATGTTTACTCAATAGGAAAGTCCTAAATACAATAAAATTATACAAAACATCAATTATTTATTCAGGGTTTCTCCAATTAGATTTTAGTACTGCTTTTAAGGCGTTGGAGTCAGTTTTTTTTTTAATTTTTTAATACATTTTTCTTTGTTTGATATCAAAATTCATTTATAGTTCGTATTGAGGCTTTGAAATATTAATTTTTCTATACAAAAGTTAAAATGTTTCGAGTTACTTTTCTACTTTGTAAAAAATTCTCCAAATTATGTCACAGTAAAATAAAGATTTATGGCTCGAAAACTGGGGTTATGGATCTGAGATTCTTTAGTTCTTTTAATGCTGTAAGATCTTTTCACAGTCACATCGTTTAAGTTGAATGATATTGTAGTAATTTTTAGTAGAATTATTTTAGACTTTTTTCTATACTGAATAAAAATTTCAATAACATACTTAGAGAAGAAGAAAAAAAAAAAAACAAAAAAAAAAAAAACTTAAAAATTTATTCAAAACGCCAGAAAAAAAGGTTAAAGTTACATTAAACTTTAAACAGATTGAAAATTTGCAACACTATTTGGAAGGATTAGGTTTCGGAGATGTCATCAATGTCTTAGGGTGATGAATTGGAGAAGAAGCTTAGAATATTCAAGCATTTTATCTTAAGGCCGTTAGAAACTTTGACAGTACCAATTTTGCTTACAACTTGAATCAATAAATTATACGTGTCTGCTCTTAAATAGGGCAAAGTATTTCAATTACAAATCTTGTAGCGAAAGATTTTTATCAAACAAACGTAAAATTGTTAAAAATTTATTTATACAACGTTGTCATGTGAATAATTAAATTACATTGGTACAATTTTCGCATCATCACGCTGAAAAAGGTCTTCATGTTCTATAAAACTCAAGACTCACATTTGAGTATGAAAATTCGCGCTGGGAAGATCGCTGATACACAGTAGAAAGACGCATAGTGTCTGCAGCAAAATATGTTGTCTATGGGCACTGCTACACGTTCAATATATGTATATTGAACGCGATCCAATATCGCGATATTTATTGAACGTGCAGCATGCAGTATTGATGGATCGCGATCCATATCGCAGAATGGCCTAAATTATGGAGTCCATATCGCGGATCAGAATCAGAACGTGTAGCATTTTCATGATGTTAGATCGCGATACGTTAATAAGAAGTGAAATAAAACATAAAATAAAAGACGCAGTGCCAAAAATTTAACAAATAAAAAGTAAAAAATGTTATTATTATTAAGTAAGCAAAATAGCTAAAAAGGATTTTTTTGGTTTTCTCGCGACATTTTTTTAATAACCGATCTGCACTGCACAAAAAAGTGTAAACACTGACGCGATAAATATTGAACATGTAGCATAAGCTCGTGATCCATCAATCCATTAAAATGGATCGCGATCCAAATATCACAATATAAGGTATATTGAATGTGTAGTAGTGCCCTATGTGGCAACGCTGTAGCCAATGGTGACGCTTGCTCAAGAATATGTGCATAAATATGAGATCATAGCAAAATCGTTCTAATTATCGTAAATGGTATCCCATCCTTATTTATAGCGATATTGTTTTCGTCGATACTTATCGTCTTTCTGTTTATTGAAACTTTAGTTCGATAACCTCTGCGCAACGAACTACAGAAATAATTCATACTTGTTGATTTTTGTTTCTTTTTGCATTCCTGTCTTACACAAACAACATATGCATTTAAACAACGGAAACGGAAGCTTAAAAGATTAATTTATAAAGCATCAATATTAACCCTCATTCCGGTTCATTTTGCAAACGAACAAATTGACTTTCTATTTTAATTAGTTATCAAAATTATAACAAATTCTCTCTTTCACTCACTATCTCTACTATAAGTGTCTGTGCTCTGTTGTATTTACTAATTCTAGTGTTAATTTTATGTTTTTTTTTCTTCATTCCCTCATACATACGTAAACTACTAAACGTAATTCGATGTGTATTTTGTGTTTGATTCTCTATGTGTGTCTCTCTCTCTCTCTCTCTCTGTGCCTTTGTTTTTAACTGTCTATTTGATTAATGATTGAAATCTTTGTCTTTGACACTTTAACTAATTTGTATTGGTATTTTTGTGTTTTTTGCTCTCTCTCATTTATCTACAGAACGTTCTAACGCCATCGTACGATATGAATGGCTACAGCCGCAAATCACCATCAAAGCGTCGCTATGAAGGATCTAAATATTCAGGTAAGTTTGTATTATGTATTGAAATACTTCAAGGATGGGGTGTTGAGTATCAGTTGCAACTGGCCCTACAAATATGTAATCGTAATGATATGTCATTAAATTGTAAATATTTTCAATTGGCAAGGCTGTGCCAATTTCGTAGCACAGAGTTGTACTCGTATTCGTCGCTATAGTAAAAAAAGAGTAGTTTGATTAAAAAACATAATTCACTTGTTTGAGTTTAGTTCGCTGTTAAGTCTATTGCCTAGCTTGCTTCAGAAAAATTACCTTTGACAGAATGATATTCCCATAATACCAAACTATCTGTATAATTATTTCGGATCATCATCAACGGACTTTGGTACAATGGTGATTGTGAACAATTTATCAATTCGACTCTCGACTTAATGAGAATTCTTTGCTGACTGCACAGGTTCAAAAAGCGTAACAAGCCTTAAACCAAATACAGGGCATAACCTTCACAGCGTGAATATTCGGCCGAGGCGATGACTTAGAAGCATGACCGGGCAGCCTTCACGACTTTATTTTCTTTGGATTGCTGTAATGAATCCATTTTCCATCACTCGTTACAATACGATGAAGAAAACCCTCCCTTTTTTGTCGCTGAAGGAGTTGTTCACAGGCGAAAAAACGACCCTCATCGTCCCTTGGCTTCAACTCATAAGGAACCCAAGTTCCTTGCTTTTGAATCATTCGCAACGCATGCAATCGTTCGTAAATGGCTTGGTGGATAACTCCCAACACTGAAGCAAGTTCTACCTGTGTGTGGCACGGATCCCCATCAAACAATACCGTCAATTCATTGTCTTCGAAGGTTTTTCGTCTTCATTCACTCGAACGGTCGTCAACATCAAAATCACCATCTTTAAAGCGACGGAACCAATCACGTTGTTTTACTTAAAGCAGCATCTGCGTAAACGTTTTGAAGCTGTCGATGAAGAAGAAGATCAATACTTCCTGCATATGACGATTATTTGGCACAAAATCGTCCATTGTCACACAACTAAAAGAATATGACGTCAAAAGAAAATGTTTACAATATGCTTAAGCTTGGCTCATGACGTCTAGGTTATGACAGAATCGACTGGAACTTACAGCTGGCGCCATCTATTGGCAAACAGCGGGAACTTAGAACTTTAGGAACTTTTCATTATTTTTATTGAGATAAAGTCTTCGACTTTCAAACAACTTATTTTGTCAAATACACTTATATGTCATCATTTAGTTATTTGTGGTTAATTCGGTCTGATAAATTGTTCACAATCATAACAACAGATCTGCTGATGAGATTGCAAAATCATTGCTGCATCAGTTATTGAAAACCCTAATTTTTGTTACATACGAGATTTCGTAAAAAACTATACCGATAATTAATCAATAGAACAAAATGTATTTATTATTCATTCAGTATTTATTGTATCGTCTTCACAGTAGTAGAAACAAAATCAGCCGGGGTCATATCGGATGAATACAGTGGATGATGCTACGTGCTGTTTATTCAGATTTTGGCCAGAAATTTGTTCGCAATATCATTCCACAGATCTGGTCTTTTTCGACATATTTGCTGTCTCAATAACAACCAGTTAACATTTGTTATTAATCTTCGACATTCTGTCAAGAATTTCGATCGCATGAAACCGACCTTTCGGTGGTTCTTTCTGCTTTGGCTCAGTTGGAAGTTGGCGCTGTCCCGAAGCTGGTTGATTGACTGACCAGTTTGCATATCAAACTTGCAATCTCATATCTTACGAGGACGGTCCCAAAACTAGCCAACCTAACTTATAGATGGTGCCAGTAGTTTGAAAAAAAATATTTTGATGAAAAATGGCAACCTTATAAAACGTATGTTTTAAGTTTCAAGGCTCCACATTGTTTAGTATATTTTGGGTCATCAAAAGTAAACGATCTCAGTGAACAGAAACATGGAGGAAATTCGACTCCATAATGTAATTCAATATTTCCATTTGAAAGGTCTCAGTCCAACCAATATTAAAGCTGAACTAGATTCTACTCTGGGGTACTCATTTACGACTGTAAAATATTGGGTTGCAGAGTTTAAACGAGGCCGTGCGAGCTGCTACACGAACACCATAGTGGTCGCCAATTGAGGTATTCACGCCAGACTCTGTTAAGAAAATCCACAAAACGGCACTGGATGATCATAAAATAGTCGGCTGAGGGTGCGAGAGCTAGCTGAAATGACAGGCTTTCCAAAATGTGCTATACATCCTAAGGGTGCCTCAACAAGAACGCAAGATTTAAATGAATGATGCAGCAATTGAACTGTTTCTCTGGCTGTATGACATGTGGCGCCAGTCATTTCTTCAATTCTAAGCACGAAAAAACTGGTTATCATTTTACGATACCGAACACCATTGGCTGTTTGCGCTTGACATGCCTTATTTTCATAAAAAAGGTCCAATGATTCCTTCAGCCCAAAGGAGGATCGAGGATTTTCCTCACCCCAAATGCGACAATTTTGCCTATTGACGAAGCCATCAAGATGGAAATGGGCCTCGTCACTGAAGATGATTTTATCGGCAAAATCGGCATTTTCATGTTGTCTCTCCAATACCCAATTAACGAACTCTCTTCGCTGTCCATGGTCAGCTGGCTTCAGTTCCTGAGTCAATTGAACTTTGTATGCATGAAGATGCAAATCTTTCGTCAAAATTCGCTGCATAGTGGATTTGGAGACCCCAATTTGCTGAGCTCGGTATCGAATTGAGGTGGGTGGAGTTTGAGCGACATCATCACGTACAGTTGCGACATTTTCGGTGCATCGTCCTGGTCGAAGGCGCGTTGTTGTCTACATCACTAACAGGCACAGTTTTGGCAAATTTATCCTCTTTACAGTTGACTCTTTTGGAGCATTATTGTGACCCCAAATTGATCGCAATTTGCGAACTGTAGCCGCAAAACTTTCACCATTTTGGTAAAACAATTTCACAATGAGAATGCATTGTTCATTCGTGTAGCGCTCTATTTTTACTAACCTCGTACCTCCTACTAGCAAACAATGACAATTGTTCAAATGTCAAACAATGACACTTCGAATAGCGCCAAATTTAAATCTTGCGTTCTTGTTAAGACACCCTTTATATTGACCCCGAAGATTTGAAGATGAGAAAGCTGTGCGCAAGATGGGCGTCATGCTTGCTTCCAATAGAGAAACACAGCCGAATTTTTGCGTCGATTTATAACTATGGATGAGTCCTCCACTTCACGACTGAGACAAATGAACAATCAAAGCAGGAGATTGGAATTGGAGAATCGTGACCAAAGAAAGTGAAGACGGTTACATCTGCGGGCAAGAAGGCCATTGCGTCTGTTGTTTGGGATGCGCATAAGGTTATTTTTATTGATTATGTTCAGAAAGGGAAAACCTTAAACGGCGAATACTGTGCTAATTTATTGTAGCGTTGGAATTGCTTCATCTTGCATCTTATTCGCCAGATTTGGCTACCTTAGACTATTTTCTAAAAATAGCTGAGTGGCTGAGAGCTATTTAAGGGAATTTGACAGTTCTTACTATAAACATTGTGTAGAAACTATTGAATATCGCTGGAAAAAGTATATTTAGCTAAAAGGAGATTACTCATATGTTTAAAAATAAAGAAATTTTTTCACAACTTTTTTGTGTCTTCTTTGTTAGATCGGCTAGTTTTGGGCCCTCGTATCACCAATTATAGCGCGTTTTGTGAATTTGTGGTCGGATTTGATTCGTTCTAGCATGTGCGGTATTGAAGTCTTGATGAAAATTCGGATCTTTCACAAGCGATAAGAAAACAGAACAAATTCTTTTGCAACACAGAAATGAGGTATAAGAGAACTTCTCGCATCCAGCGAATTTACACGCATTCTATTTTTAAACTCAGTTCAACGATGTTTCCAAACGTCACAGTTTGAGAAGCATTTACCAGACTTGTCGATTACTCAACTGCTCAAAGTGCTCGTCAGACACATCGAGTTGAGCGTCGCTCAAATAATGATAGGTGGTTGTATGAGGGTTTGAAACTGAAATCATGCGAACGATGGCCATGCGTATTAACCATCGAGCCCCGGTCAATGGTAGTGTAAAATGGTACGAATTGATTTGTGCGGCGCAGAAAATTCCCAGGCTATCTCTGTGTCAAACTTAAGTGACGATTTTCAGTCACCATTTGCTTCACTTCATCGATATTAACTTTTGTTGAAGACGTTGATAGCCGACCACAGCAAGGCAAACCTTCCTCGACCGTTTTTGAATACATTGTACCACTCGTAAGCAAGTGTTTAAGTCTATTCGCCGCAATCCTTTTGTAATATTTTCAGGGATTTGGTACACTAAATTCAATTTACGATACAAAATTTGAGACAGATTCGAATTTAAAGTTCGCCATTAGATTATTGAATAATGGACCAAAGACTCTCACGACGAATGAGGAAACGCTAGCCTTTATAAAGGGTGGCGCATAAGTAACACTAACGGCGACTATATTGAATGCGTTCTTGTGCATCATTTGGTTTTAACTCGTGAACCAATTGCATCTTATATGGGAAAAGATGTAACATATGTAAAATTCTTTGCAAAGAGAGCAAATTCTTTGCTGAGAACGTTGTCTGGTGGAAGTTTCGGGGTTTTCCTCAATACTTGCTTGCACTCGAGCAATGGTCACTTCATTTCGAACTGCACGAGGTCTTCCAGCACGCGGAAGATCACAGACAGTCCCTTGTTGCCCAAAACGCTAAACCAATCGGTAAATTGTTGGAGCACTAGGAACATTTCGAACATGAAGGAAATTTCGATATGATCTGAATAATCGAATGCTGACTTTCAAAGTAAAATTTAACAACTTTGGTTCTTTGTTCTGTGCTGAACCTCTTTCCATCATAAATTTCCCAAGTAATATTTAGTTAATTCTGTAAAGAGACGAAAAAAAGACTTAAATAAAAAATGTATTCACTGATCAAATCTTAACGTTGCTTATGGGCCACCCTATAGAACCCAATGGATATCAGCAGCTTCCGATGGTTATTGAAAATAACAAATGCAATCCGAACATGCTAGAGATATGACAGAAACCTGTGCTGCGCCTTGTTTCCACATCGACTGGCATTTGTTTCGGCGTGAATCGGTCGCCTGATGCTAGTTGCTGCATTCCCCGTCAATACTCCATGTTCGATAATATTATTGATATTCGACCAACGCTTGTGGCATCATAACGACAAAATAATTTTGACAATCCCTTCAAATAATCTTTTTTAATCGATCGATTCCCGATGCTATTTTTTTGCAGAGTGCACTTTCAAAAATTATTTGGGAATTAAGAAAAATATATAAGTATTCCTTTTCTTGGCAAGTATTTTTTTGCAATGTAAACAATGTCGAAATTTTGATATTTGTTTAAAAAAATTAATGTTTTGATTCGTTTTTGTATTATTGAATTCAAATCCATCAAACGAAAAAAATTAACTGGAAATATAAATGTCTGAAGCATTTCGGTAAAACTAGAGAAATTCAAGTCATTTCCAGTTTAGTTACTTTTAACTTTACTTATCGTGCAATATTTTCTTTTGTGTATATATATAGGTATATTCTTTTACATGTTTATTGCGTTATAAATGACTACAAAATTCCATGACTGCGGCAATTTAAGCTTTAAATTTGTGCTATCAATGTGCAATTTCAGTCCATTCAGCCTTACCAGTCGAGCTGCCAAAATGTTCCATTATCTCTGCAATTGCAATTAGACCAATGTCCAGTAAATTTCTTACAGTTTTCATCATCACTTTAATCCCATTATAAGCTGCACGCTTGAAAGAATTTCAGCCGCTTCAGTCTTGTCCAATCTTCCAGTTTATTAAAGAACCGGGTTATTGAATCAATATAGCATTTTTGCTGCCACTGACAGGAAAGAAGTGCAAAATGTCGTTTGGCCATAACGTGATGTTATGAACCGTTTACTGCTTTTTAACGACATTTTCTTTTCTGCAAAAATATTTTCATACTGATTTGTGAAAATGTTGACCTTTACAGTGAAAAATTGTGAATCTTGCAGATCACTGCTAGAGAATATTAGCTCGAAAATCTGCAGATTTTAGGTTTTTGTTTAGCATCATTTTGAGCGTTTAAAGCAAATGTAAAGATTGAAATCTAGTTTTCATTCTGTGCAGATATTTTGGTTTTTCTTTCAATTGAATCTATATAGGGTGAGATAAACGTGTTTACTTAGCACGTATAATTTTAAATGGAATTGATAAAGTATCATCTTTTTATGTTCTTTTGTGAACAAGAAAATGCTTCACTTTCAACTGGCCAGCCTAAGATTTTCAAAATTGTATGACTTGCAATGCAATATTTTTTTCCAGGAAAAAAATCACCATAAGAGAGTGACGTTTTGAAATTTGTTTACAATTGCAAAGCTGTCAGCAAATTTTACTGTGTAATGTTTATTTATTTATTATTTTATTTCGTATGCTTAGGTTTCAGGAAAGTAAAATAAAGGGTTTTCCTATAAGGAAGACGGGTGGGTGTTAAGGTTGCGTAAAACAAGTTGCATATGCGGCAAAAACGATTACGTTTTTTCCTTTATTTGAAATACCTCTTAATGACGCTATGTATGATGCTATCATCTAAATGATCGCCGAAACTTTGCTGTTTATTTACCGCACATTCGAGAGGTTCAATTTTCGATGACTCTGTTTAGACAGCATTTTAGTGATGTCACTGACTGTTATGTTGACTGGTTATTTGGCCTACACGTGCGAATTAAGAAAAATCTGCAAAAAAGAGTTTAACGGAATCAAGTTGCACGATCTCGGCGGTCAGTTTTTGTCATTTCTGCGCGAGATAATCAATCTCAAACTAAATATATGGTGGCGCATAAGCAACGTTAAGATTTGATCAGTGAATACATTTTTTGTTTGTCTTTTTTTTCGTCTCTTTACAGAATTAACTAAATAATACTTGGAAAATTTATGATGGAAAGGCTCAGCATAGAACAAAGAACCAAAGTTTTTCAATTTTACTTTGAAAAATCAGCGTTCGATTATTCAGACACAAAGATTATATCGAAATGTCTTTCATATTCGAAATGCTCCTAGCCAATATACCAATTGGTTCAGCGTTTTGGGCAACAAGTGGCTGTCTGTGATCTTCTGCGTGCTGGAAGACCTCGTGCAGTTCAAAATGAAGTGACCATTGGTCGAGTGCTAGCAAGTATTGAGGGAAACCCGAAACTTCCAGCAGGCGGCATTCTCAGCAGTTAGAGATGTCTAGGCGGTCTTTGCAAAAAATTTTGCATATGTTACATATTTTCCCATATAAGATGCAATTGATTCGCGAGTTAAAACCAAATTATGCACAAGAACGCATTCAATATACTCGCCGTTAACATTAGTTATGCGCCACCCTATACATGCGATTATATTTCTCATGATCGCGGGTTCAATCCCTCGACGTATCCAACGAACACTGCAATTAGTCGAGTAGTCGGCAAGTCTGGTGAATGCTTTTCAAACTGCGACGTTTGGAATCGTTAGTTAGCTGTACGCCCCGTTGAGTGAGTCCACAAATAGAATGCATGTGAGCTCCCATTCATGGGATCCAAGAGAATTTGACCTTTTTTTTATTGCTAATTGGGGGACGTTGTATGAAATGGCATCGCCTTAAATCTGGTAATTTTATTTGTTAATGTCACTCCTTATCTTTTAGATCGATTTCCATGGATTTTCTCAGTAACGATATTAAGGTTGGGGAACTTATGTTCAGAGAGTTATCACTCCAGGTATAATCAGATCAGCACAATATTTGTGCGAAATACAGTATCTCGGATTTGATAAATTTTTACACATTTTTATTGTGCTGCACTTTCACAATAAAAATTTGTGTTTGTTGTCCGAAAAATAAAAAAACCAGATAAATTAACAAACATAACCATTATGAACTATCAAAATTCAATGGAGCCTATTGGAAAGTACTTTATAACGTGTTCGTGACAGCATCGCTCCAGTACTTTATTAATATTCCGTCAACCCTTAGTTTCATTTAGTAATATCTGACTGTACGTGACTGATCATTTGCAGTGGACACGTCTATTCAGTCATGGTTTCACACAAAGCTTATTTTGAATCTGATACTTATAATGGTACAGCTTTAAACGGGGAATTTACAGAAATTGATATTTGTTTAGACAGAAAACTGTTATCAGTATCACATCAACAGCACTTGGTGAAAATATTAATTACGTATTATAATTGGTATTTTTTTTTTGTATTAATAATTTTTATTTGAATAACATATTAGTAATTTCAGAGTGTAGTTTTTTCTTAACTAGTGTTCTATTGTAATTTGATTTAAATTTGGGTTTTAGGCCTATAAATTACAATTCGTACAATCAATGAAATGAAATGATTGGCGAATATAATCAAAATAATAGTAGTGGATTTATAAAAATGTTGTTTTGGTTCGTAGCCTCGCTGTATTTACATTTCTTGCCTAGTTTTTTTTTCATTTTATAGCTTAATGTAAACACCAAAAAAATTAACCGTTATGTTTGCATTCCATTGTTCTTGTTGTTTTTACAATGACTAAATTCAAAGAAGAATAGGTTTTTGGCAGTCAAAATAATAGTAGTGCTGACAGAAGTCAACGAACTTTGCAAGTAAACACATTCTTTTTTTGCAAGCTTTGTATATTGAGTTTAAAAATAAATAATTTTTTTAGAAGAAGTATAATTCTGATCCATAAGGTGTTAAGATTTGTTTTTAAATGGGGCGTGGCGTGCATTGTACACTAGAAAAACGATTGCTGATAAGGAAGCTGATTTCGGAGAGAAAATCTTATAAAGAAGTGGAAAATATTATAGGTTGCTCACCGACAATGGTACGCAATGCAAAAAAGTACACTCCCGTTAGTGAGACAGCTGACCGTCCGCCAGTATTATCAAAAAAAAAAGTGTTTCGCGTATAGTAAAGTACTCAAAACAAAACCCCTTTGCTGTCGCTACGGAAATAAAAGACAAACTTTGTGTGGAAGCCAGCGTGGAAACTATCCGCAGACGTCTTAGAGATGCAAGTTTGATAGCGCAAAGTCCAAGAAAAGTGCCACTGTTGACGAAAAAACATGTTATAAAGCGCCTAAATTTGCTAAGGAACATCTAAATTGGACCCCTGAAAAATGGAGGAGTATTTTGTGGACCGACGAGTCTAAAATTGTTCTTTATGGCGGGAAAGGCTCACGAGCCTACGTAAGACGGATGAAATGCCTTTGATGTGGACCTTTCAGCAGGACAATGATCATAAGCACACAAGCCGTCTAACAAAGCAGTGGTTTGCAGAAAATAATATACGCGTATTGGAATGGCCAGCCCAGTCCCCAGATCTCAATCCCATTTAGAATTTGTGGTGTGACGTAAAGGCTGTGATCGCGCAAAGAAACCCCAAAAACAACAGCACATTATGGGAGGTTGTGAAGGATGCGTGGATGTCCATTCCCGCAGAGAGGTGCCAATATTTAGTAAACTCTATGCCACGACGTTGTGAGGCGGTAATTGCCAACAAAGGGTTTGCCACAACATACTAATTAAGATGCTTACCCTTCGTAATATACATTTAGCCCACGCATCAATTTATTTTAGTTTGTACTAACCATTAAATGAATATCACTACTATTATTTTGACCGGCTATATTTGAAAGAATTTGAATACTTTTATATTTTTGTAACTATCTTGAGTTCTTTTTTTTTTTTTTCCTACAATTTATAAAAGGAACTATGTTAAAAAAATTAAACTTAAAAATGTACAAAATTATTTTGAAAGCTTTTTACTTCTTTAAAATTTGCGCAATACCCACTACTATTATTTTGACTGCAGCTGTATATTGTACAATTAATAATTCAGCGGAAGTAATTCAGCTGAATTTACTTTTTCACCGAGTACTGCCCCAAAAATTAACCTAGATTTGTCAGGCTACTCAGATTGGTTATCAACGTTACAAAAACTAGTAGAAATAAAAATTCCTAGAGCCATCTGGTGGAGGATATTTGTCGCAAGAGAGTTCTGCGATATCAATCCTGCACACAAATCTCCATCAGCATTAATAGAGTTGAAGAGAAACAATCGTATTCTTATAAAAAATATCAGTATAAATTACTATCAATTTTTATGATGGTATACAGAAATTACCCACAAGATCAGAATACATTTTTATTTCATTTCATTTATTGAGTAGTCTTGTAATTTAAAGCCTTTCGGCCAATATTAAGCAAATTACAAAATCCATAAAATAAATAGATTTTCATACTGAAATTGTTTTTAAGTTTTCCGCTAGAATAATAGTCAATTCAGTAATCACATGCTTTGAAGGCTCTACCTAGTATAGTTCGAATGACCTGATGTAGTTCAAATATGCACCATTGTGTTCGATAGCTTGTTGCCATTTTGGAGGCGCAATTCCATTATGTCTCTCTCATAAATACCCTTTTCCATATTGAAAAAAAAAAACCTGTTATTAACGATTTTCACAGGCTTTTCTTGAGGCGAATATTGCACCGCAAATTGGCAATCAAGTTGGGACCATAAGGTGGATACATAAAAACCTCTCAACCCAGATCCCCCGCAGCTTTTGCCGAGTCACTATCGTTTGTTTTGTCAGAGGAAGGGCAGGATTTCCTCTCCTATTGGGACGGACTATTCCTATTTCTGCTTCAAAAAATCCAATTATTGACAGCACATTCCCGAATTAAATCTTTAACTATAGGGGAGTAGCTCATGGTAGGTGACTTCCTGCCAATCCCACCAATTACACAGCAAAACATTTTTGACCGTCAATTCTGTTTTGGCCACCATTTGACTGGGACGGTTTTCGCTTGATGTTGCCGTAAGTAATCTATAGGGTAGCGCACGAATCGTATTACTGTCGACTGTTATTAAAAGATGTTAAAGGAGTTTTTTTCTTCATATCTGAGCAGAAGACGTATCTATTTCAACAGCATTTGATCCCAGCAAGATGGAGCAACTGCACACATAGCCAGACCTGTTATGGTGGAGCTCCAACGAAAATTCCCAAACAAATTAATACCCAGAAGCTCCACTTTCCGCTTGGACCTAAAATCTCCTGACCAGATGTTTTTTATGGGGTTATGTCAAACAAGAGGTATACAAAACAAAACCAAGGAATGCAATTTAAAACAATCCTGATCCTGCAATGAATAATTCTCTGATCAGGTGTCACATAAGCGTGAATGAGCAAACCAATTAGTTATATAAAATAACATTTTACTTTCTATGCAATTAAAGTAAATAATATATCAATTAAAAAACAGTTATTTGAATTTCTTATTATATTTCAATTGGTGCGCCACCATGTACTTTCCATCATCAGTCATCATCCACTTCAAAATGAGTCGATTTTGTTAGGATTCAGCAGCGATTATCAGATGGAACTCCGGCCCTGGAGCGTTTTTTTACATGACGAAACATTGCTTACATGATGGTCAGACTTTACGATTTCTATTACCAATTATATCGACATTTTCGACAATCGGCCTTCCAGAGTGTCATGAAAATTTTCTAGAGCGGAATTGACGAAAACAAAATTGCTCGGTTTCTTGGTTGTTACAGCATCAGGAGTATAAAAACTAATTACATTTTCCTTCAACTGTCTTGCGTTCGGGACTTTAGTTTTTGGGCAATTTTTTCAGTATGAGAAGTTATTTTTCTAACGCCTCCTATCGTAACCCGATCGCACTTATATGCACCTTCTATCACCAGTCACCATCCACCTCAAGATGGGTCGATTTTATTAGAATTCAGCAATGATTAGCAGATAGAAATCTGGTCCTGAAGCGTTTTTTTTTACATGACAAAACATTGCTTACATGATGGTTAGACTTGACGATTAATTATGTCGACATTTCGAACAGAATCGACGAAATCAAAATTGCTCGGTTTCTTGGTTGTCACAGTATCAAGAGCATGAAAACTAATTACATTTTCGACCGCCTGTCTTGCGTTCTCGACTTTAGTTTTCGGGCAGTTTTTTCAGTACGAAAAGTTGGTTTTCTAACGCCATCTACCTTAACCCGATCGCACTTGTATGTACATACTTTCTATCACCAGTCATCATCCACCTTAAAATGGGTCCATTTTGTTACAATTCAACAGTGATTTGCAGATGGAAATCCGGTACTGGAGCGTTTTTTCTTCTGTTTTTTCTTGTTGCATGACGAAACATTGCTTACGTGATGGTCAGACTTGACGATTTCTATTACGATTATATCGACATTTTCGACAATTGGCCTACTAGAGCGGAATCCACGAAACCGGGAGTATGAAAACTATTCACAAGTTCACCTACTAGAGCGGAATCAACGAAACCAGGAGTATGAAAGCTATTGACAAGTTCACCCTTTGACTGTGGTATTTGAGTAGTTTTTTCAGTATGAAAAGATATTTTTCTAACGCCAACTACCGTAATCTGATCGCACTTATGTATATAACACAAGTTATACTCGTATATTACAAAAGCCATCTATTGGAAAAATAATAATAAATAAAATAGACATGCCATACATCGTTGTGAAAGTACTTGGGTATATTTTAGTAACATATGAACATTTGATAAAATTTTGAAAGTTCCACCTTTTTATCTACATCTGAGAATGTATTTTTACTTAAATTCAAATTTTCGGATTAGGCTAATCGTAGGATGTATCTACAAAAGTCAGTTTTCTCTTAACTAGAATTGCTAACGAATCCCAGTATATCAAATTTTGTCTTTAAAATTGAGAAATATAAACGTTTATTAATAAAATTTTGAGAAAAAAAGTGGAATAAAATAAAAATTAACACATTTTTCTCTTACATCTTTCACAAGTTTGACTTTCGAAATCTACAACGACAAAATGGTTAGTTATAGTTGTAGAGTTATGCGGTTTTTTTGCCTTATTCCTTACAGTGTTGCCAAGAAGGCTTTATTTTTTTATTTATTAATTTTTGAAACAATTATTATTATTTAAAACAGTGATCGGCCAAAAACAAAAAATTTTTTAGTAGAAAAATATCTTTGCATCAGTGGTAGCTAATTTATTACTCTAAACCCGTTTTTTATTTTGTAAATTCGTAATGTCATAAAAATCAGGTACCATTTTTCAAGAAATGCAGGCTTGAAAAAGATATTTTCGTAAATGAGGCAATTAATTTTGACTTCAGTGTGTTACCTTGTCTATCCTACGATTACATGTCATATTCAAGAAATATATTTTTCTGAAAGCCTATTATTTCTCTACAAATCTTCCAGACATGCTACGTCGAATCACACTGGTAGTTTTGTAGGTCCATAATTACCTTTTTTTTATAATGCAAACCACTGTGAGACCATATATTTGATGCCTTAAAGTAATAAGTTTTATACAGAACTGGATATTTCTTATATCATAAATCAGAGAGTTAACATTTCAAATTATACTTACCATTTTGATCATTGATGTGATCGTACACATTATTGAAGTGCTCAATCTCTATCGTTTGCAACTGGCTTTTCAAATAAAGCACAGTTCACATTCGCACTTGAAGTTGTTGGTGTCATCAGTGTGGAAAAAACGGCAGCAATATTTGTGTTTATTAATAACATTTTAAGTGCTGTAATATTGAAAACCGGAATAAATTAAGTTTTTATTATATAAGGAAACAACTATTTTAAACAAATCTGCCTTAAAATCGATATTTTCAAGTGTCCGCAATCAAAAATATTAAAAACGGTCTATACTTAAAACTCAAATCGTTGCAAATCTTCGCCACAATCCCTATGCTGTCCTTTAAAGCCTTTCGTTTCGAATCATATGAATGGTCCAACTACATGCTGGAAATGGAACAACATTTTGCGGCATATGGTGTTCTAAGGAATAGAACCAAACGCAAATATTTCCTTAATTGGATAGGTGTGAGATCTTTTAAATTGGCGGAAAGTTTGTTTGGCGGTAAACTTCTTGAGCAGCCATATACTGAAATTGTTGCTCGATTGAGTGAATATTTTGCAAAGAAATTACAGATTTTGTCGGCCAGACTTAGGTTTTATAAGACGGAAATGAAACCATCTCAAACTCATGCTGAGTGGGCAAATAAGTTGCGGTTAATCGCCCGTGAATGCATGTTCGTCTGTGAAAATCCATATTGCTTAAAATCATATATTGATAATAAAATCCGCGATATGTTAGTCATGCATACGCCTTATGCCCCTGTCAGACTATTTTGCCTACAACAAGATAATCCATCTTTAGATGAAGTTCTGGAAATAGCTAAAATGTATGAAATATATAAATCGGACGCAAATTCCAAAGCTGCCAAATACGGTAAGAAATTAAATCCGGGTGAATGAAAAATCGATATCATAATAATAATATGATGATGATGATAGGGTGTTCCAAAAGAAAATGTATACTCGTATTGTTTTAGCTTACTGTGAGAACGTAAAGAATCTATAGAGTACGGAGGCTATGTCAACCGGTAGCTTGGCTTTTGGAAATTTAGTCTCTATGAAGCGTTTATTACAAAAATGTCAATTCGACGCTAAGAAGATTCTGCAATATTCGATGTTTCCGCCAATTAAATGATGCGGCAAGCATGACGAAAATTTGTTCAGAAAGTTTGAAGTGACTGGTAAAGTACTGAAAAACCATAAACTGGCGACCAATATCATCAAGAATGGTATAAAACGAGGAGAGTGTTAACGAAAGTAGAATTCGTAACGATCCGAAGCTTTCAATGTGGAAGCGTTCAAGTATTTTATATGAGCATAGAAGATCGTCATTACCGCGTTTTGCATAAAGGCTAAAGCTGCTGTCTTACAAAATTCAAAATCCCAGAGACTTATTTTTATAAACCAACGTTTACCGACATATTATTTTGGGATGAGACTCCTTTTCATCTTAATGGACATGTAAACTAGCAGAACTGCAGCTGCTGGAGTGCAATTTTTCTAAAAGGAAAATTTCTTTTTCTTCGTCTTCAGACCCGGAACTTATTGACCGATGAGTTAGCCACCTTAAAATGATTCACTAAAGCTTAATTTTATCGATAATCCACAGTTTGTAGAGATTGGATACATTCAATACATATGTATGTCCAAACTGGGTCAGAGATGAATGGTATTCAAATTAAGCCATATCGCTCCAAACTGCATGCTGGCAATATTCGACGAAGAATTGGTCTATTTGAATAATACCTAATAGATAAAATCTAATTAATACTAGTAGAATTTGTGAAGAACTATTCAGTTTTGCTTATTCCTTGGCGAATGAAAATGCACTACGAGTATATCATGTGAGAAGCCATATGATAGTCGCAAATGCAGATGACATAGATATTATTGGCCGCAAACTGCGAGATGTTACTGCAGCCTTCTCAAGCATCGAGTAGTGTCTGGTGGTGAACGAGGACAAAACAAAGTTATTGATTTTAACTCGTCTACTCGTTTGGGACGCTGTGTGAACGTTGATAATTATAATTTTAAAGTGGTGGAAGAATTCATCTACCACTGCCGTAAACAAATCGAATGATGTCAGCATGGAGATAAAGAGGAGAATATTGTTTGCTAACAGATTTTACTATGGGCTAAACAAGCGATTCAATGATAAAACCCTCTCTCGACAAACAAAAATCCGGCTGTATCAGACGTTGGTTCTACGTTGGTTGTTATATGGCGCAGAATCCTAAGTTATGACGCAATCAATATATATATATATCAATATATATGAATCAATACTGGCAGTTTTCGAGAGGAAAATGCAGCGGAGAATATATGGACTCATCATCGTTAACGGAGAGTACAGGCGCCGCATGAACAATGAGCTGTATGAGCTATATGCCGACATCGACGTGGTCAAACGCATTAATATACAGCGATTGCGTTGGCTGGGTCATGTTGTGCGGATGGACCCAAATGGTCCGGCACTTCAAGTTTTTGACAACGAACTCGATGGACAGTGCAGAAGAGAGCGACCAAAACTCCGTTGGAAGGACAAGGCTTTTGAAATACTATCGAAACTTGGTGTGACGAATTGGAGAAGGAGCGCAGAAGATCGGGCGGCGTATAATAGATAAGGGTGTCTACTCCAGTCTCCACCTAAGAAGAAGATACTATCAATTACTGAACTTTCTCAGAAAATCGGTTTCGAAAAATACTTTTTCAAGAAATCCGTTTACAGGGTATTCGACCACAAATATCGGGTAAACCGGAATTTTTTCTATGTAGCGTAGTTAGAAGGGAAAATAATGAGAGTTATCAAAAACTGTTAGTTATTTTCTTGAAGATATTTGAGTGCAGCAAACGTGAGGGTTTACGTTTTGAAGACATAAAATCACAAATTGCGCAGTTTAATAATTGGCAAACATTTTCTCTATAAACGGCTTACTTTCTTTATAAATCTATCCATGGATTAAGAACTAAAATCATATTACAATGAATGATCGAAATGAATGAATGAAAATCGATAATAAATTCAAAAATGAACATAATACGCAAAAGAGAGGTACACTGTCTAGCTTTTCATTAAGCTATGTTGGTTGACATTTGCACCGACAACAACTTCTATGCAATTGTCTCCGATGGACCTACGGAATGGACAAGAATTTCCTATAATTGACTTATATTAGACTTATATTATTCGTTAAGAATATTTTCATACCGATGGGCAAAACTTCTCAACTGTTTTGTGAAGTTATAGACCTTTAAGGTGGTCATGATGTTCGAGAAAGCACACACATAGGCTGAATACCGAAATAGTTAATACGTCCAGCCAGTTGTGTCAATGTAATCAATTTCGCAAATTTTTGAATTATGTCCCAAACGATCTCGAACCGGTTTAAGAACTAAAATCATATTACATTGAAGAGCGATAATAAATCGAAAAACGTACCTGTTCACTAAATATAAACTTTTTTTGGAGACTACTTATTTTTCGAAAATAAAAAGAAAAAAACTAATCTTGCTGAATATTGGATGGGATATGAGAAAGTTTCACAAATTCAGTGCACTTATAAGCATTGTGTTCAATGGCGATTCCAAAACTGATTTGCGGTGTTTGTGGCGTGGCTCGAATGCAAGATAACATTCACGATAGATGGACGTACGATGCACCGTGTCATGGCCGATCACGTATATTTGTTTCGGACATTGTACATGGAAAAAATTAAACCTTTCTTATTTTGCCAAAAAATTTTCACCATAGTGATGATATCTAAAAAAACACGTTATCGTACAGATCAGCTTTGCGATTGGAAAAAATTCAATGCCTTTCCAGACAGGCTTGAAGGGCAAATTTTGACATTGGTCACAGTAAATGTAGCTTGGCAGCCTACTGTGAGTTATCGAATTTCTCATTCTCTTATTTTCGAAATTACTGGTTTCTAAACTATTGGTTGACAGTCAATATTTTTCGAAACCTCCACTACGACGGCAGTGATCAAAGGAACAGATATCATCTTCAATTCGCGAAAAGTATCATGCAACAAAATATTAAAAACTGCGAAATGATTATAATGCTATTGGGGCCCCATTGCAAGTCATTCTGATTTCATGATTCTTTTTTAAAGATTAACTGGAATAAACTATGGTCTAGTGATTTTGAAAGAGCGCTTAGATTCGAGCTTAAAAAAATATTTTAACAGGACTTGTAAGAGATTTCAAAAATGTAAACTTTTGTTTTCAAAAAGTATTCATGAGATTAATTTGCATCGAGGTCAACACAGAGCAATTAGTCCCTACAATTTATACACTTTTTTAAAAGAGCCCAGGGAATTGATCATTAAAAAAGCCCTCTTAAAGAGATTATCAGTATTCTTTTTGCCACAAAGTTTGTCACAACTGTCCTCTATACTGGTATGGAATTGGAGAGCAATCTGTCATTCAGTTTGTTTTGTTTTCGATATTGGTCCATTTCAAGTTTATTTTGCAATTTTTACAATAGACAAAAATATTGGATAAACAATTTGTCTCAAATATTGTAGCATTTTGTGTACTGAATCGTATGCAGGTAAGTCGACTGTATGGAAAACACTTGATTATGAACACTACAAAGAATTGATAGCGATCGAAGATTTGCCTCGCTTTGGTCGGCCAATTTTTTATACCAAATCCTATAGAGATAACTCGACTTTGGGGGAAAACACATTCATATGAATAGTGCAAAGTATTCAAAAGCGATCGAGGCGTGATGGAAGATTGGCCTCGCTCTGGTCGGTCATCAAAGTCAAAGTCAAAAATTAACTGAAATTGACATCGACAAAGTGAATGTTATTGTAGTAAAAGAAACAGTCGTTGTACTTTCTATGTCTCACGAATCAATTTATAGCATTTTACACGACTGTTGGAAAATGAAATGCGTGGCAGCTTAGTTAGTTATGATAAACCTAAATATTCTTTAAAAACTCAATCGTTTAAAAATCGCTAAAGATATGCTAGAGCAACGAGTCAATTCTGCAAACCACATTGATAAAGCGCATTACAACTGGTGATGGGACATGAGTTTGTGAGTTTCTTATGCAAACTGGTCGAAAAGCTTTTCACTGAGCCGAAACTAAAACACTACGTCAAAGTCGATCTTTGATTATCGCAGTTTTGTGCACTTGGATTTCATGCCAGATGGCCAGACAGTAAATAAAGAATATTATCTGGGCCTTACGCGGCGTTTGAATGAACAAATTTGTCGAAAAAGCCCAGATTTGTGGAAAGAATCATGCACAACGCAATATCTTATGAGGCTATCATTGTGAATGGATTTCTGGTAAATAACTTAACAAATATCATTAAACAATTATAGTATTCAGGTTATATGACTCCGGTTGACTTTTCCTCCTCTTTCGAAGTTAGTCGATAAGAGATGTATAGGTAGAAGAGAATCGGCGGCGAGAACTGATTGGATTATTTGTTGGCATAAATGTTTTATTTCGGGATAGGCCTACTTCGGAGGCGGTACAATACATTTGGGAGAATAATAAATATTTTGTGATTTATTGATCAATTCTTGGATTTTGCTCTCTGTCTGCCGGTTTAATATGTCTGTTAAAATTATTTTTGAAATTGTGGCCTATTATAAACTTCAACCACATTCGGTGCAATTTCTACTGGTCATGAACTAGTTTCAGTACAACTAATATCCTTTTTTTTTGCCAGCATGCTAAAAAGTTCCAATTGGACTAGTTCATTCTAGTTCATCGGCTCATTAATTAGAATTTTCTTCAACTAACTCTTTGAGACGGACCGTTTCGCGATGATTAGTGCTCGCGACTATCGTTCGCATGATCGCGGGTTCAATCCCACATACAGCCAACTATCAGTATTTGTGCGGCGGTCACCTCGATGTTTCTGACAAATACTTCAAGTAGTAGGTGATTAATCGACAAGTCTGGTGAATGCCTCTCAAACTGTGGTGTTCCGAATCATCGTTAAACTGTAGGTCCCGTTGAGGAAGTCTAAAAATAGAATGCGTGTAAGCTCATTGAATGTGACAGGCTCTTACAATTGTCATTCACGATATTCAAGGGAATTTGTTTCTTCAAGTTTCGTCATTTCCTATTTCTAAACCAAAATTTGACCAAACCGCCAATGGCGAAATATGTGATTATTTAATAGGCGGTCACGTACACGTAAACTCTGAGACTCATTAAAAATCTTTCTGTGCACCATGACAAGGATAATAAAATAGAAATATTAATTGCTTTTTGTTTTTTCTCAAACATAAATCGAATTTCAGATCAATCAATATTTAAAGGACAAACTAAAATATGTATCTGATGACCTTAGCAATCATATTTATCAAGCTATCATTCAACTTGCCTATCTTTCTATGACAGAAATCGGAACAGATAAACGGTGTCCCAACCGAACACCATTGACTGTTTGCGCTTGACATGCCTCATTTTCATAAAAAAGGTCCAATTCCTCCAGCCCAAAATCCACACCACACAGTGACACGTTGAGGATGCATTTGCTTCTTGTGAATCACTCGAGGATTTTCATCACCCCAAATGCGACAATTCTGCCTATTGACGAAGCCATCAAGATGGAAATGGGTCTCGTCACTGAAGATGATTTTATCGGCAAAGTCATCATTTTCATGTTGTCTCTCCAATACCCAATTAACGAACTCCCTTCGCTGTCCATGGTCAGCTGGCTTCAGTTCCTGAGTCAATTGAACTTTGTATTGTAACGGACTTCCTGCTTCGCGAAATTGAGGATGGCAATCGGCAC
>JAHXMU010000051.1:868695-954804 GCA_019455685.1 Philornis downsi | reverse complement strand
ATTCATAAATTCATAAATTCATAAATTCATAAATTCATAAATTCATAGATTCATAAATTCATAGATTCATAGATTCACAAATTCATAGATTTTTTAATTAATTTATTCTTCAGCTCATATATTCATAATTTCATAATTAGTTATATGGGTTTCAAATGTTCTGGGAATCGAACTGAAACATGTTTGATGAAAATCCAATGTTCGATTCTCAGCTCTTGCCGCTGTTTTCCCAAGTATTCAAATTTAACCAAAATCATTTTTCGTATTAGTGACATCAAGCATTACTGTCTTTCTTCATTTGTAAAATATTACCGTTTTTAGCTTTGTGGTCTATTGTAAATGTCTTTTGATGTCCTTAACATATATGTATATTATGCCAAGTTTTCACTCCCTTCTAGTTGATATAACATTCAATTTCTCACAACATTTTCCAATAATGTTTTTCCATATGTCACCACCACCTCATTGAAAATGTGTGGAATCATAATTCAAAGTCAAACTAAGATTTTGGTTACCAAAGAACAACATTCCATTTTTTTCTCCATCTCGGTCAGAATAAATGAAAAGCGGAATTTCGTATTTTTTTTTTACCATAATAGCATCTTGCAGACAAAAATGGAAGGTATTCAATGCTCCAACGTAACAAATGAGAACATTAATTTTGGCTTAACGGTGGTGAAGGGGAAAAATTTTCTAACGTATTTAAACGGACAACTTAGGAGGGATTAGCTGTGTGTTCTTGGCTACCCGTTATGCTGTATCCTTCGCAAGGAGTTGACAAAGATAGTGCCACCTTTTGCCTTCCTATCTTATGCACTTTATTGTCTGGCTATTTGAAGATTTCAACCAAGAATGCGATTAAATATAATAGCCAATAAACATCATTAAACTTCTGCACAGGTGTGAAGAGATGTAATCTTGGGGATACAGCTTTATATTATGAACTGTGACAAAAATGCGTGTTTTAGGATTTCTTTAATGCAGTGATTAAGGTATTACGTGGCTTGTGATAGTGATGGTATTATATATGTTTCAATTTCAATAACTTATAATTCATGGGAAACCACAACTTGGAATGCACAATTTTATTCTTCTAAGAAAATTCAAATATTTATTAGTTCTTCACCGTTGTCAGATTGAAAGTCTACTATCACCATTTGTGGACTGTTTGATGAGAACTGTTTTTTTTTTTTTTTTTTTTTTTTGCACCACTTTAATTTGAATTTGGCAGAATCAGAGTTTGTGTCAAGTTCATATCAGAAGTAGAGACTCCACTGAATTCCATATCATTTCAGCTTCCTAAATGGAGAATTCCAAAATCGTAGTTCGCCCTGGAATTGCAATTGTTATCTAATTTTATAATTTGGCAATTTTGTTTACAGGCGCCGCTACTTCTCACATGACAATTTTTATATAACGACCGGTTACTGCGATATTTAAGTATCACCTTTTTGTTAAAATCCTTTGAAGCCGGCACTCTTGTTGGTAAATGTATTACTGTGAATTTGTACGGGTGTGCGTAACGTATAGGATTCTATACCGCTCACCCTGGGACATACAAAAGTCAGGTTTATTAAAACAGCATACTAACGAGAGGTGTAGTTAATAACAGAGATGTAGTTAATGACAGAATGCGGGTTACATATATGGTATTACAGCGTCCACCCATTTGTGATGCAATTCCAGGAGGTTGTTCTTACGTATCTGGATCAGATTTTGAATTAGTTTTGTCCGCATGAAAAGGTGTTCGCCTTGTGTCAACCTTATGAACGTACGGCGCGCAAATGAGATCTATTGAATAAATAGTTTAAAAATTTTAAGAACTTTTTCAGATTCACATTAAATTTTTATATATGACCGTTGAATTTTGCGTCCAAACTCACCCTTAAAAAAAGAAATTAAGTTGTGAACATTATCGCGCGATGATTTTTTTATAATTTTTGACATGGATTAACTCTCCAACATAGTGTTGGTTAATACGCTTCGATCTTATAGTGGATCAGCTTCCCCGACAAAGACGCCCCTGTGTCCGAATTCAATAATGATCGTTGTTCGCTTTAGGACTAATTCCGTAGTGATCGGCAAAAACTGCTTGTTGTGACACAAAACATCGGTGCTGTGTGCGAGCCTGGTACTTTTGTTCAAACAAAATAAAGGTATTCTCAAGCATTAGTTCTATTCGAATACATCTAGCATTATATGAAAAATTAGCAGTCAAAACGATTTTTTTTACTCTGAATACCGCATAATTTGCCAATTGCTCAAATGAGGCTTTTGCCGATAGGTAAAAAAAAAAAATGGCGGCAAAAACTAGCCGATCTAACAAAGAAGACGCAAAAAAATCGGGGAAAAATTTTCTTTATTTTCCAACATAATCTCCTTTTAGCTCGCTACACTTTTTCCAACGTTATTCAATAGCTTTTACACCCTGTTTATAGGAAGAACTGTCAAAGTCGTTAAAATAGCAACCAACCGTGGACTCTATTTCTTCGCTGTTGGCAAATCTTTTACCACCGAGCTATTTTTTTTTTTAGGTTTGGAAATAGTAAATAATCCAAGGGAGCTAAATCTGTTGAATAAGATGCTTGATGAAGCAATTCGAACTTTAATTCATTAATTTTGGCCATCGCAATATTTGGTGTGTGAACTGAAGCATTATCTTGATGAAACAACACTTTCTTTTCTTTCCAAATGCAGAATTTTTCCCATAATTTCATCACGTAAACGCTGCAATAAATTCACATAATATTCGCCATCGATGGGTTTTCCTTTCTGAAAATAATCAATACAAAAACATGCCATGACCTCGACTGCAGATGGGACCGTCTTCGTTCTCTTTAGTCACGATTCTCCCATACCAGTCCACTGTTTTGACTGCTCCTTTGTCTCAGTTTCCTTTGTAAAGTGGTGGACCCATGTCTCATCCATGGTAATAACTCGACGCAAAAATTCGGCTTTATTGCGCTGAAACATCGCCAAACACTCTGCTAAAGCATCTTTACGACGCTAATTTTTGCTCTATTGGAAGCAAGCGCGGTATTAACCTTGCACACAGCTTTCTCATCTTCAAATATCCGGTCAATATAGGATGTATAGCACTTTTTCAAAAACCTATTATTTCAGCTAGCTCACGCACCATCAGCCGACGATCATCCAATATCATTTCGTGAATTTTCTTAACCGCGTCTGGCGTGTACACCGCAATTGGTCAACCACTAAGATGTTCGTCTTGGCAACTTATACGGCCTCGTTCAAACTATGCTACCCAGTATTTTACAATTTTAGACTCCCCCAGATTTAATATTTGTTGCACTGAGAAACGTTAAAATATTAATATTAATATTCCAATATTATTTGTTGAAATGGAAATATTGAATTTCATAACGGTGACCAATTTTTGCCCATATTTTTTACTTCACTGAGATCGTTTAATTTGATGGCTCAAATAAAACCACTAAACAACGTGGCGCCTTGAAATCTAAAACATATATTAAATACTGGCACCATCCATACGTCATGTCGGGTAGTTTTGTGACAGCCGTCATATCTTCAAACCTTTCGCAAGACTGAATAAAATTGTAATGTTATAAAATTACCAAAGAATAAAATCACAAATATAAAACTTCGAATAGGCTACGGCTTATTTTTTTTATATACGGACTATGTTTGCATTATTTCAAGGTAGCCAGAAACTTAGTATTTGAGAAGACTATCGATGATACTTCTACAATTTCATTTTACTGAACAATTGTGCTGAACTATTCATAGGGTGAAGTATTATTAGGTGCGCAACTCAGTTCTCGCTGTTTTCTTCTTTTTTGTTTTATAAATAATGATTCATTGAAAGTATTTCTGGCAAAGCAGTAAAACTGTTCATATTTTGAGGCTGTTAACGAATCTAGCCATTCGTTGATGTCGTCATATGAGTGGAACTGCTGGTCAGCCAGACCGTGTGTCATCTAAAGAAACAGGTGATAATCGGACGGAGCAATATCTAGAAAATGTGGCGGATGGGTAAGACTTCCCATTTCAGCGTTACCTGGTACGTTTTAACAGACTAGGCCACGTGAGGTCGAGCGTTGCTGAAGAACCACTTTTTCGTGCCTCTTCGCGTATTGTGGCTGTTTCTCGCGCAGAGTTCTGCTCAATCGCATTAATTGAAGTCGACACCGCTGGTGATGGTTTCGCTTGGCTTCCACTAGTAATAAATAACACCGACCTGGTCCCACCAAATACAGAGTATAACCTTCGCAGTTTGAATATTCGACCAAGGCAACGACGTGGAAGTAAGACCGGGCAGCCTCCATGACTTTATTTTCTTGGGATTGCTGTAATGAATCCATTTTTCATCACCCCTTGCAATAGGATGAAGAAACGCCTTCCTTTTTTTTGTTGATAAAGCAGGCGAAAAAACGATGCTTAACGTCTCTTGGCTTCAACTTATGTCTAAGTTTGGCTCATGACGTTTGGGTCATGGCAAAATCGACTATCACTTACAGCTGGTGCCATCTATTGGCAAACAGTGGAAGCATTATAGTGTAGGATAAATAGTATTTATGTCCAGCGTCTAGTGGGCTCCCCATGCATGACTTTTGTAAATGCAATTAATAACTTCGATCCCGAATAACTCAGAACCGTTTTAGAGGATGTGATTGCATATTTTATCAGATTAAGTCAATATTAATATAGAGTCAAAAAGACTGGACTCTTCCATTGGGATGATTGGGCTTTGGTTTCGGTATCGTAACCCATATTCGTAACCCATGATTTGTCACCAGTTATGACGCTTTTAAGCAAATGTGGATCATCGTTGATGTCCTTCAACAAGCGACGTTGTTCAAAATTCAGCAATTTTAGAACGAACTTCGCTGCCACACACTTCATGCCCAAAATTTTCGAAAAGATTGCATGGCATGAGCCAAGCGATATGCCGACATCTTCAGCAACTTCTCTAATTGTGATTTGACGATTCTCCATAACAATTTTCTTCACTTTCTCAACATTTTCATGGGCTGTTGACATGCTGGGGCGTGCAGAGCGAGCGTCGTCATTCACATCTTCTCGACCTTCTGTGAAAAGCTTGAGCCAATTGTAAATATTTCTTTGGCTCAGTGTGCTCTCACCGTGTGCCACTTTCAACGTTTCGGTTGTTTTTTAAAACTTAATTGCAGTTTTTTACACAACATTTGATGCAACTTCTTTGATCCACGTTTTTCGATAGCAAAAAATCGCCGAACACGCAAAACACTTGTCTTATTTATGCCTCTCACAAACAAACTAACTAAATATGTTAATGGATAAAACCGTCAACATATCTTCAAGACAAGTGAACCAACATAAAAAAAAAAAAAATAATAATAATTGAAATAATAATAAACACACACAATACACTTTCATATTGAAAACGTTTCAACGTTAATCTTAACTTGGTCATTGTTAAGTAAACAACTCTCTCCCTTATTTTAGGTTGCAGTCCACAACTGAATATGTTGCCTGCCCAGGGATACATGTTATAATAGCATATATTCCAAAGTCTATTATTTGATAAGAATATCCTTTTAATACACCAAAATAAAGTATTGAACTTTGCATGTCATATTAACTTAACGTTTGACCTGATTTTGATTGCCGCCTGGCTGTAAGGGGTGATCCTGCTTGTGAACCAAATATACGGTATTATTACCATGTTATGTTTCATGGTAATAAATACTCTCAACAAATCGTACAGCCACAATTGTTGGCAAAAAAATCACGACAAACAATAACAGAAAACATTCTGCTACTCCAATTATACTACCCAATAGAAACTACTTGATACACTCGTAAGGTAATGATTGTTATTTCAAGCATTTGAATATTATACCAATAGATTTCTAGTCCAAAATAACAGTCACATTACGACATTCTCTGCCACATTTTGAGGATCAATCAACAATCAAGCACAATGACATTAACTCCATGATGGTACGCGATGATAAATAGCCAAATTGATTTTGGTTATTGTTGTGTCAACCAGAATAATGATATCAATAATAAAGCCAAATAAATGGCCTAATCAAAGCAAACTATTCAAATTCCAATGATTTGTTCCAATATTCAAATATTTAGATTTCGGGTATGGATGCAAGCAAGACAATAATTGAAAACATATGTATGAGAATACAACGAAATTCTGTTCAATCTCGCGCTGGCGGTTATTTATGGTAATAAATAAATCATAACCATCATTTGAATGTTTCAAGTTGAAATGTTAGCAGTTAAGCTCCCTTCGTTCGCCTGCCTCCACAAACAAGCTACAGTTGCAATGACACAGGAAACGGAAATGAGAAGTTAATGAAATTCAAAATTGACTTGCCATACGACGACAAATTTTGGGTATGGTTTTCAGAAAGGAAAGGTGTTTCGCCATAACAAATAATCAAATGAGCAATTTAGCTTCAAATTGCTGTAAGCAATGAAACTATTATGTATGGCAAGTTGTTTCTTCGTGTTGTCGTCTCACCCCTCCCCGGGTATTTCGCATTACAGAAATGACAGTACTAACGATGCTAACCCTCAAAAACGTTCCCCTATCAAATGGCCAAATTATGACAGGTAACAGTGTCATAGTTTAGTGCTTGTTGTGATACCCGAATTTTAGTTATTCGTAGGGGTTACCTTTTCGCCCTGATGGGGTAACATCGTTTCCTCCTTTTTTTCGTACTGTGACAATGAAATGAGCACATGATTTTTTTTTATCGTCATTAGTTTTTGCTTTCATTTGCTTATTTCAATATTTCGGTTACATTTTCGGTCTAACAACAAAACCCCAAAAGTAATCAATGCTGCTAACTCGGATTTGTCACGCTATTCTTGTTAATGGTTGAATTTATAGTTGGTTGGTGGGAGGAAGAGAAAAATTTCGTTGTCGCTTTCCTTTGGGAGTTCTTAAGAAGCAAAGAAAAAAAAAAACAACAACTGGTTTATTAAGTCCTAATGTTTGTGTTTTAATATTTTCATTTATTTATTTTTTTTTTTTTTTTTTTTTGGTAAAGAAAACTGACATTTTATTATAATTTCTAACAGTGGTGACGTTTTCCATCAAATTGCAAATAAGCTATATTTAGTAGAAGATGACTCTTCGTTTGACTCTCAAATAACACACTGAAACAAACCTTTTCGTCATTTATAAATTTGTTTCACAAACTATGTTATATCTTATCTTCTACGTCATATTTTTTCACAAGTCTACCTAAGTTTGATACAATTTTCACCAATTCGACGGAAATCGAAATTTAATTACCTTTTGCGTCGAAGCGACTAAACGTCTTAGTCTCCGACCCATAATCGGCTTTAATCAGAAACCAGCCTTCATAACAATTTTGGTCTAGAAATGTGGCATTTTATTATAATTTATAAAAGTGATAACATTTACCATCACATTGCTAATATGCTATTTGTAGTGGAAAGTGACTCGTCATTTGACTCTTTAATAGTACACTGAAACATTTTTTCATTATCTTTTTTTCAAATATTTTATCATAAATGTGCCAAAGTTTGGTACAACTTCCATCAATTCGACGAAAATTGAAAATGAATTACCATTTGCCTCGAACCGACTAAACGTCTTTGTCTCTGGCCAAAAATTGACTGTGACCAAAAATCGATATCATTTGATAACACTCTGAAAGAAACTGTTTTTGTATTTACTAATTTAATTCAGAAATTATATTAGATTTTATCATAAATTTGCCTAAGTTTGATACATCAATTCGACAAAAATCGAATATGAATTACCATTTTCGTCGAACCGACTAAATGTCTTCGTCTCTGGTCAAGTTGTTTCTCACAAATAACTGCTAATAACTACTATATTTTTGCCTCCAAATATTTTATGAATTGTTACAATTCCAAGAGATATATAATATTAGACATATTAAATAATTAAAAATTCTATTCTAATCGCATAAGTAATCCAGATGGAAAACAGTAGTTTATATAACGAAAAATATACGGAAGCTGCAACTACTAATCCAACTGACATAAGAATGACATGGGAGATTTGTAGAGTAAGACTACGATGTTCCGAAATACTTTTTGAACACCCTGTTGGCGCACAGACTGCTGCGCAGGGGGTCAAAATTGGTTACCTTGGTTGGGAAAAATTTATCCGAGCTTATATAACAAATAACAGATGATAACATATTTTGAAGTTATTGAAAACTTTAGAATCTATGCATTAAGAGAGAGGTGTAAAAAACAAGCTAACAGTACTCAGACATCTGTTACGTATTTGGTGTATAGCTTTAACAATTAAACTATTGAATTAGTTGCTAAATTTTTTTGTAGATTACAAACTGCCAAGACGAACACCGTATTTATTGGTCGACCAATTAAGCTGTCCACATCAGACACAAAAATCCACAAAATGCTATTGAATGATCGTCGGCTGAATATGCGTGCGTGAGCTAGTTGAAGTTTCTAAAAGTGCTATACATCGTATATTGACCGAAGATTTGAAGATGAGAAAACTGTGCGCAAGATGGGTGCCGCGCTTACTTTAAATAGAGCAAAGATAGCGTCTTGAAGATGTTTCCAGTACAGTGTTTGACGTTGTTTGACCACAATAAAGTCAAATTTTTACGTCAACCATGGATAAGATATTGACCATGGATAAGATATTGGTCCACCACTTCACACCTGAGACAAAGGAACAGTCGAAGCAGGGTACTGGTATGGGAGAATCGTGTCCAAAGAGAATCGTTCCATCTGCAAGCGTCTGTTTTTTTGGGATGCGCATGGAATTATTTGTGTTAACTGTCTTCAGAAAGGAAAACCCATCAACGGTAAATATTATGCTAATCTATTGCAGCATTTAGGTGATGAAATTATGGAAAACAGGTCGCATTTGGCGAAAAAAGAAAGTGTTGTTTCATGAAGACAATGCTCCAGTTCACATAGCCATTATTCCCAAAATTAATGAATTAAAGTTCGAATTGCTTCACTACACACCTTATTCACCAGATTTAGCTCCCTCGGACTCGGACTCTATTTTAAAACTTGAGAAAATGGCTCGGTGGCAAAAAATTTCCCTGCAATGAAGAGGTGGAGTCTGCGCTTAATGACTATTTTAAGAAGTTTGACAGTTCTTAACATAAACGGGGTATGGAAGCTACTGAATATCGCTGGAAAAAGTGTACCGAGCTAAAAAGAGATGTTATGATATTGGTCTTCTGTGGTACTGGATTTTTGGGTCATCCTGCGATGATATTGTCAAAAAATTTGTTTTTGATAACCAAATTTTTCCACATTCTGCACAGTTTCTATAAAGCGGACTCAGAGCTCAAGCTCTATGCATTTCAACTACATCTGGGTCGATTTCTTCAATTACCTCACATAATTGTTGCCCCCAGTGCGGACCTCACCACGATTAATGACGGCGAAACTTTCAGGTATTATATTGTTACCTCTCAAAAGTGACCCATTTAAAGGATCGTCGTGTACATTTTGCTATTTTTTCGAAATAAAAAAAAATACCTTAGACTGACCATACATACTTCTATTAATTAATTAATTCTCATTTGTTCCCTTTGCAATTTTTCACCATTATATTTATAAATAGAATAAAAGAACACGCATTTTTCCTTCCATAAATTTAATTAAAATGTCAGTTCATTATTTTTCTACTATTTTAATTTTCTTTTAATTTTATTATTTTATTTTTCTTTTTATTTTTAATCTGAAATCCTTTAATAGATTTTGTTTGAAGTGACATAATTGCTCAATTCTGTTAGTAAACTATTACATAGTTTTCCCACTTCAGATTGTGCTATCATTAACATTTACCATTTGAATAGATGACAATCACATGCAATTAACATTTATATACCATTATCTCTCTACGGACATTCAGTCTGTCTCGCTTCCTCTCGATATTCTGGTCTGTGTGATGACGATGTCACTGTAAAATGCTTTTGGTTTTATTGTCAATTCCGTTGGATGAGAACGTCATTACATTGATTGGCAAACACTTGAATGTAACTTGTTTATGCAATTTTCCAAAAGAATCCACAGCCATTCCATTGCAGCTTCTACGAGGACGGTCCGAAAACTAGCCGATCTAACAAAGAACGCACAAAAAAGTTGAGAAATATTTTCTTTATTTTTCAACATAATATCCTTTTAGATCGATATACTTTTTCCAGCGATATTCGGTATCTTCCGTACTCTGTTTACAGTAAGAACTGTCAAACTTCTTAAAATAACCATCAACCGCAGACTCCACCTTTTTATTGATGATAAATCTTTTACCACCGAGACATTTTTTCGAGAATGGAAATACAAATTAGTCCTTGGAAACTAAATCTGGCGAATAGGTTGCGTGATGAATCATCTCGAACTTTAATTCATTAATTTTTGACCATCACAGTAGTGAATGTGTGAACTTGAGCATTGCCTTGATGAAACAACACTTTCTTTTTGCTAAATGCTGTTCTTTTTCCATAATTTCGTCCCCTAAACGCTGCAATAAATTAGCATAATATTTGCCGAGGATGGTTTTTCCATTTTATCAAGTTTGAAAATAGAGAACAGACCGAGAGTGCTAAATCTGGTGAATAAGGGGCGTAGTAAAGCAATTCGAACTTTAATTCATTAATTTTGGGGATAATATATATGTGAACTTTAGCATTGTCTTGATAAAACAACAACTTTTGTTTTCGCCAAATGTGGCCTATTTCCTAAAATTTCATCACCTAAACACTGCAATAAGTTAGCATAATATTCACCGTTGACGGTTTTTCCTTTCTGAAGATAATAATAAAAAAAAATAATATCTTGCGCATCCCAAAAAAACGGACGCCATGACATTGCCTGCAGACGGAACCGTCTTCGCACTCTTTGGGCACGATTCTTTCATTCCGGTCCATTGCTTTGACTGTTGCTTTGTCTCAGGTGTGAAGTGGCGGTTACACACCTCATCCATGATTACAAATCAGCGCAAACATTCGGCTCTATTGCAACGAAACATCGCCAACGTTTTACTGAAACATCTTCACCAATATCTCATCCATAGTTATGAATTGACGCATAAATTCGGCTTTATTGCGGTGAAACGTCGTCAAAAACTGTACTGAAACACCTTCACAACGCTGATTTCGTCCTACTGAAAGCAAGCGCGGCACCTACCTTGCGCACAACTTTATCATCTTCAACTCTTCGGTCAATATACGATATAAAGTACTTTTTGTAATGCCTGTCATTTCGGCTAGCTTAGCCGACGATCATCTAATATCATTTTGAGCATTTTCTTCACCGCGTCTGGCGTGGACTCCTCAATTGGTCTGTCTTGGCAGCTCGTACGGCCTTGTTTAAACTCTGCTACCCAATATTTTACTTTCGTAAACGAAGGAGCACACTCCTCCAGAGTAAAATTTAGCTCGGCTTTAATATTGGCTGGGCTGAGACCTTTCAAATGGAAATATTGAATTACATAACGGCGACCAATTTTGTCCATGTTTACAAATTCACTGAGATCGTTTACTTTTGATAGCTTAAATAAGAATACTACACAACGTGGCTCCTTGAAACAGTTTGCCACTTTTCATCAAAATAATTGTTGTTCAAACCACTACCACCATTTATACGTCAGGTTGGCTAGTTTTGAGGCCACCCTCGTACTCATGTCCTCGTGTGCTGGTGTCTCTTTCTCTGTCTCTATATCTCTGGCCTTTCCATTGTGTTTGAGATGTAAATAGAAAATGTATTGGTTATTGGTCGCTGCAACAGCACGACAGGAAACGGAAACTGCGTTCAATGGTTACAATAAACCGTTGGAAACTCCGGGATGATGGAGGCTGTGAACCAAACGTGTCGACAAACCGTAACCTGATATTACAATCAAAATGTTAGCAATATAAAGTTGCTCTGCTCTGATTCATCGGTATGTGGAGGCGTTGTTAGTTATTTGATAGTGCTGTATTTTATCAAAGGTATTCTTCTTGTGTCTTACATTGCGCATTTAAGTGGCTGTTTTGTTGTCAAAGGTAAAATAAGAAATCTAAAGATACATTTAATAATAATTATAAACACAGAGTTAATTTTATTACATGGAATAATAAAAACAAAGTTGTTGTTTAGTTTCGGTTGCCATAGGAAGACAGGAAAAATGCATAGAAATCCATATGCTGTAGGTGCTGTATAAATAAAAAAAATATAAATAAATCATACGCCTACTCTATCCTTTAGATTGTTATCAATTATACGCACTGCAGTGCAATTAGATTAATGACGATAGTTATTGCGAAACTTCATAGTAAACACAGAAATAAACAATAAATTCCTATTACTTCTCTGGGCAACCTGGAGAGCGCTTCCCACATCCATGTAATATGTTAGGAAATGAAATTAGTTTATCTCGAAAAGTTGTACACATTTTAAGAGCGATTCCAAATAGAACAACAATTTATTTTTTGTTTTATGATCGTTTTTTTTTGTGCATATGAATTTGAATGAGATAAATATGTTTGCCAATAGATGGCGCCGGCTGTAAGTGCTAGTCGATTCTGTCATGACCTAAACATCATGACCCAAGCTTAGACATATGGTAAACATACCGCCTCAACACAATAGTGATTTTCTTTTGACGTCATATTCTTTTGGATGTAGGAATGTGTATGATTTTGTGCCAAAAAAATCGTCATATACTGGAAGTGTTGATTTTTTCCTTTCAATCGAAGAAAACTGCGGCTGAAGTTCACCGAGAGCTTCAAAACGTTTACGGAGATGCTGCTTTGGTTCCGTCGCTTTAAAGACGGTGATTTTGATGTTGACGACCACTCGCGTGAAGGAAGACGAAAAACCTCCAAAGACATTGAATTGACGACATCGCTTGGTGGGAATCTGTGTCAAATGCAGATAGAGATTGCTACAGTATTAGGAGTTACCGGTCAAGCCATTTCCTAGCGATTGCACGCATTGGGAATGATCCAAAAGCAAGGAACTTGGGTTCCTCATGAGTAGAACTCAAGGGACGTTGAGCGTCGTTTTTTCGCCTGTGAACAACTGCTTTAGCGACAAAAAAAGGAAGGGGTTTCTTCATCGTATTGTAACGGGTGATGAAAAATGGATTCACTAGAGCAATCCAAACAAAAAAAGTCATGGGGGCTCCCCGGTCTTGCTTCCACGTCGTCGCCTCGGTCGAATATTCACGCTGCGAAGATTATGCTCTGTATTTGGTGGGACCAGGTCGGTGTTATTTATTACGAATTGTTGAGACCAAGCGAAACCATCACGAATCGATGGGCAATACGTTCAATGAAACGCTTGTAAACATGTTTTCATAATAAAGTTGCATTTTTATAAAAAAAAAAAAAACAGCGAGAACTTAATTGTGCACCTAAACAAAATGGTATTAAAGGTCGTAGTTTTTAAATAACAATATCTAAAATGTCGTGACTGAGAAAACCCATGAAATTTTGTTGTATTGTCGCTTTTATTCATTAACATTATCTACTTCAATCAGTTCAGTGTTTTCCTAACAATGCGATTTCGTTTTTGTGTCAGAATTTGTGAATATCTTACAAAAATGCTTCAGTTTCCGCACTGACTTTATAATTTTTCCAAATTCTTTCCCTGAAGTATTCCTTTAAGATTGGCAAACAGATAATAGCAGCTGGTGGCCAGATCTGAAAAATACAGTGGACGAAGCAGCAATTCGAATTTCAGGAGCAATTCTAATTTCAGTTTAAGCAATTTTGCCATTGAAGGCATCAACTTGCTAACATGATGAATATTGACTTGATGAACACTTTTTGCTTTATTATTTAGGAAAGATTTTTCTTGATTTCTGCCTTTAAATTACCTTAAAGTGCAACACAATATTCCCTTTTCACTGCTCTTTGATTTTTTTTAACAATCGGCGAATTGAGTATTATACGCATCTCAATATGTTGATGGTATAAACTTACTGGCCTACATTTTTCTTTATCATTTAGGGAAAATTTTTCTTGATTTCTGCCTTTAAGCAATCTTCAAAATGCTAAACAATATTAGGACAATGGATGAATTGACTACCATGCGCACCTTAAAATATAGGCAATATACTCGTAAACTTACGACTTGTGCCTACGATTGTCGGTAATTCTTTTCAACTTTGCGCGCTGCTGATTCGGTTCAGGTGCCTAGTAGTGGAGCCATTTTGTCAAATACTGCGTGACAAGTCCTTGCAGTTCTGTTTAAATTGTTCCAAACATTCGCTCTGCCGAATCAATAATTAGCTGATGTTCTTGTTTCCCTGTTAACAAATGTAGGATCCATTTGGAAAACATTTTCTGTTCTGGCCAAATTTCCAAATTAACTAGTGAACATCACTGTTACAGTCAATAGATTTTTAATTGTGGGGGGGAATATCGAAATTATAGAAATAGAAAAATCTCTTAGGAAATAGTAATTCCTCCGTCAACTGTTAAATCCTTGATAACTTCTTTGTGTGATTATTAATTTGTAATATTTTTGTTGGTTTTATTTTAACATACGTAAACAAAATCTCTGCGCCCATCTGTTCTGGCCATTTTCGACGTCTTATTATGTCATTGATTTTGTTGTCTCAGGTCAGTAATCAATAATCAATATCCCTTTAAGGATGTTATGTTCGAAATGAAGAGAATATTCTTAATACTTCATTTCATAGGAATTGCTTCAAATTTGTCTATTTGCATCTAGGCGAAAGATATTTAACACACTTTTGTCTTTCCAGTTATACTCTTGTAATACTACTTTCATATGAATAGATAATTAATAGTACTCATACGTTCTGGTGGTGTAACAAATTAATATAAATCATACGTCTCCTGTGGTGAGATTAATTAATACTAGTTAGTCTGCCGCTGTTTTGGCTGTTGATATTAATTAATAATTAATTCTCAATTTAAAGACTATTTAGACTCTTCTTTATTATTTCATTCGTTGGTCGAAATAATATTTAACATTTTTTCCAAACCAGTAAAAAGAAACAGCCGTATTTGTAATTCTAGACAGGCAACTATTTTCGAAATACAAATAATCTCTTAATAATTGTTAACTCCTCGCTACACTTCATAATCTGTCAGTGTGATTGTATTAATTTGTGGTATATTTTTTGTTTTTGTTAACATGCGTATAGCAAAACGACTTATCTATCTTCTATCTCCTGACTTTTAAAATAATTTCCTTCATTTTCATTGTCATATTATCCCATTTATATTATCTTGACTTTTGTTTTGATATCATATACTTTTGCCGTTTCGCATGTGAATTGACTGCGGGAGCATTGAAAGGATCAGAATTTATTACTATGATTTGCTTTCGCATATGCGAACTTCATGGAACATTTCCTCATATTACATTATAATCCTGTGAAGGGAGGCAGACGGCGTAAATGTGTAACGAAATGTTTTTATTTGTGTCACAAATCGTTCTTTAAATGGATAATAACATAAATATTCTTTGCTTTATGTATGATATTCTTCTGTGAATACAACTGGTATGAATTGGTTGCGGTGGTCGGTGGTGGTTCTAATGTAGCTGGTGATTACAGCCGTTGCCGATATAGTTTATCTACATATTTCACACCAGACCCTGATGGCTTGATTCGAAGGAGCCACTTATTTAATATTCCTAAAGAGTTTTTACGACTATGTCACGCTGTCATCGTTTAGCTTTGTACTTATTATGGTTGTGATTATTTTCCGATAGACAGTGTGAGATCGTTCAAAGTCACTGATAAATATTAAAGTAGTGGCGGAAATGGCAGTTATCCCAGATCCACAACCCTTTTAAAACTTCAAATGTTTACACATTTTTTAACAAATATTAGTTAAGAATTAAATGAAGAAGTTTAAATTCCTATAAAATCAGTAAGCATCCTATTAGAACCCCACTCAGTCAAGTATAACGTAACAATTTGAATACAAATTTAGCAATATTTGAATAACTTTTAATTAGAAGAAAATAATAGATGTAGAAAAACAAAAAATAGAAAAAAACTGGATATGTTAAAAATATGTTATGTCCAACTCAGCGGACTTCAAAATTAAAAATTATACCGATCTACGACAAATTGCCAAAGTACGCTTTGGAAAAGATCAAAATTTTCATAAAGATATCTAGAAGATATTTATACTACGGCAAATTCTGGAAAAAGGCAGAAGAAAAACAGATCGACACACCTCGTCTTTGTGTCGACCATCAAGCTGCCTTCAACAATCCGAAACAGGAAAAATTGTATGAGGCCATGATCGTGTTTGGTTTTCCTGCAAAGCTTATACGTCCTTATAGGATTATGCTGACTGACATGAAGTCTTCAGTAAAAATAAGCTAATACTAAGCTATTTTATATCAAATGGGGGTTTAGACAGGGTGACCATCGTGCAACCTCTTTCACATACTATTGGAGATGATTATGAGAAAAACTGTATTTAACCCGACTGGTTCCATTTTTAACAAAAGTTTTATGCTACAAGGTGGTGCAGAAATCATGCTACGAACAAAATGTCAATGCCAATCGGGGCCGACATTTAAAAATGTTGAAGGAGTTTTTTTTTTTACCCTGAACTGCGCCGAAGACATAACCGTTCCAACAGCATTTGGTTCCAGCAAGGTGGAGCAACTGCACACTTAGCCAGACGGATTATGGCTGAGCTTCAACGAAAATTCCTAAACAAATTAATATCCAGAAACTCTAGTATCTGCTGGCCTCCAAGGTAACTTGACCAGGCTTTTTTTATGGGGTTATATCAAGCAAGAGGTATACAAAACGAAACCAAGGAATTTAACTGAATTGAAACAACAGTCCATTAAAATAATAACTGAGGTGATCTCCACTTGAACCCTTCAGAATGCTATGAATGATTTGCTAATCAGTTTCAAACGAAACGAAAACCTTTATCGACTGGTTTCTGTTCGAGAAATTGCAGAGAAGCTGAAAATGTCACATTTAAACCCACTTGAAGCGATTTGGACTCTTCCAAAAGCTCGATATTTGTGTTCCATGCGAGTTAGGGGATATCTGCTTAACAAAGCCCATAAGCACTTGCAATTTGTAGTAACTGGGTATGATAATTTAATTGTTTACAACAATTTAAAGCGAAGGAGATTTTGGTCTGAACAAAAGATGGAAGCAGTAAAACTTCGTTAGACGTTGGATTGTAATAAAAAAAGGTTTTATTTTCAATTTGGTAGAATATTAAGGGTACATTTTGTTGCATCCATGGATTCTGAGGTCCATTGTCAATTAATGATGATATATGAATGACCATGGAGGTCATTTACAGCCTATCATCTTCAAAACCAATTATTTGTATAAGATAAAATTGAATTTTCTATACAACAAAAAAAAAAGAATTAAATACATTGATAAAGAAAAAGTTATTCGAATTTCTTTTTGTAGCACAATTGATGCGCCACCATGTACTTACTTATATCCCGATCATATACACATTATTGGCAGAAAATCGTTATAAATCGTTACATTCTCTTATTAGGGGAAAAGTAGAATAGAAAATCTTATTAAAATAGTTATCATTTAATCTTTTAAAATAATCCTTAAAAAGTTCGTAACCTGTTTCCTCATGTATCACAGAAGTGCGGTGCCTCCAATGTTTGTTGAAAATCATTTTTAAGCATTTGTTTTGAAGAATTTGTATTTTACGTAAGTGGCTTTGTGCCGCGTTGTGCCATATAGGTGAAGCGAAAGACGTTATAGGTCTCATAGCACACTTGTAAATAAGATTCTTATTTTTAAGGCTTAGACTTGATCGTCTGTTTAAAAATGGTCATAATACCCTGAATGAACGCAGTGTCTTCTCGCAAGATAATTGAATATGTTTCTGGAAGGAGAGTTTTTTTCACCTAAAATCAGCCCAAGATATTTAACATTATTTTGAGTTTCTGTGGTGTTGCCTTCAAAGTATATTTGTCTCATCGGGATTCTTCTCGGAAATTTGTTGAAAGGGAAAATTATGCTTTGGGTTTTCTGAACGTTGATTTAAATTTTCCATTTTTTTAAGTATTTGTTGCACGCCATAAGACTATTTTCCATTTTCTTTAAGAGGGCGTTTGGTAACTTGCTTGATGAATGAAATTAGCGCCGTATCGTCTGCATAGTAAGCAATGTCAACTTCTTTAGGAGGTTTGAAATCCGAAGTGTAGATCGAGTACAATATTGGTAATAAAATTGATTCTTAAGGTAGTCCTGCCGGAATACTTTTGAATGACGAGATACTCTGCCCAACCGAAACCGCAAATTCCCTGTTGTCTAGAAAGTCGGCGATAATTTTACACAAATACTTTGGCACATCTGCTACAACAACGTATACAAAACAAAGCTTTATGTTCCGATGAGCCATGAACTGTATGAGCATAATATCGATGGGGATAAGCACATCAAAATACAGCGGTTGAGCCGACTAGGTCACGTTGTGCGGATGGTAGTATCAAATGCTGCAGTGCAAAAAAGTGTTCGACAAAAAATTCGATAGGCGGCGTAAGAGGGCGACTATAAGTCTCTTAGAAGGGTTAGGCTTGCTGTGGTGAATGGGAGAATAAGCGTAGAAGGCCAGGGGTATATTTTCTACGTGCGGCATATAATAGATAAGAATGTCTATTCTAGACGTCACCTAAATGACCAAGATCTAATTGTGGAATTGGCTATTGAACTATTTTAAAAGATAAAATTTTGACTGGAAATTCGATCAAGAAAAAGTCATTTTAACACTTTCCACATCCACTATATTGTGGATCGCAACTGCCATATGTTTCAAAATCGGCCGAGCAAGAAAAAACAAGGACGAAAGTCATCTCTGTAAGAATGTCACTAGCCATTTTTTTCGTAAACTTTTTGGCAGTTATTTGTTAACTAAGAGATAGAAAGTTGAGTTGAGAGGAAGGTAAGGTGGGAATTAAAAAATACGGTAAAAGATCGTTCTATAGCTAAAACTTCTTATTTGCAATGATATAATTGTTGTCATGCGTGTTGAAATATAGTAAAATTATATTTTAGTGGATATATCATAAAAGAACTAACTAAATCGATATTTTGTGTATCAGACACTACGATGTGTGTTCAAAAATAAGGTGAATTTTCTTTTTTCTCAAAGAATATTTATTTGTTCATCAATTTCTATTATATCTCCTTCAAAGTAGTCTCCCTCAGATGTAACACACTTGTGCCAGCGTTATTTTCCAATTCTCGAAGCAATTCTTATATGCACTTTTTGGTATGTCTCTGAGCTCTCTCAACGATTCGATTTTTATCCCTCAATCGTCGTAAAACGCCATCCTTTCATGGGTCTCTTCAATCGTGGGAACAGGAAAAAGGTCGTATGGGGCCAAATCTGGTAAAAACGGTGACTGAGGCATGGCCAAATAATATCTCACAAGCAAAGATGAGTGAGCAGGTGCATTATCATGATGCAAAAACCATGAATTTTTTTCCACAATTTCGGTTTTTTTTCATATTTCTTCTCGCAAACGGAGCATAACTTCAGGGTAATACACCTTATTTGTCGTACGATCTTGTGGTAATAACTCCTGATGCTCTACTCCATGGTAATCGAAGGTGAGTAAAACCTTGATATTTGATCGAACTTGGCTTGCTTCTTTGGTCTTGGCTCACCTGAACTCTTCCACTGGGACGATTGGGCGTTTTTCGATGTCATAACCATATTCGTAACCCATGATTCGTCACCAGTTATGACCCTTTTAAGCAAATCTGGATCATCGTTGACGTCATTCAACAATTCCTGAGCGATGCTCATGTGACGTTGTTTTTGTTCAAAATTCAGCAATTTTGGAACGAACTACGCTGCCACACGCTTCATGCTCAAAATTTCCGAAAAGAATGCATGGCACGAGCCAACCGATATGCCGACATCTTCAGCAACTTCTCTAATTGCGATTTGACAATTCTCCATAACAATTTTCTTCAATTTTTCAATATTTTCATCGCTTGTTGATGTGCTGGGGCGTCTAGAGCGAGCGTCGTCATTCACATCCTCTCGACCTTCTGTGACAAGCTTGTACCACTTGTAAACATTTTTTTGACTCAGAGTACTCCCACCGTATGGCCAAGTGTCAAGTGTTTTTGAGCAATTAATTCCATTTTTTACACAAAATTTGATGCAACTTCTTTGATCCATTCTTTCGATAGCAGTAAATCGCCGAACACACAAAACAATTATCTTATTTGTGCCTCTCACAAACAAACTAAACATGTTATATGGATAAAACCGTCAATATATCTTCAAGGCAAGTGGACCAACATAAAAAATAATAACCGAAGGTCGAATGTACGTAGCCCGCGAAATTTAAAAATTCACCTTATTATTTTAACACACCTCGTATATTACAATTAAGTTTTAGCCGTACTCATTTGTGTTATGATGAATGGGTATACTTGATATACAATATTTCCATTCTATTATGTTATGTTATAAAACGATTCAAAAATGCAAAACTCTGTCCTCTTTAAATTTAGTACACTTTTAAATATGTAGCATATTGAATTAATCCTTTATCTGCTCTGCTTGTCATCCATTCAAACATGGTATACTATAATTTATTTTTTGCATCAATATATAAGTGTCCCATAAATTCTGATGCCTACTTTTGGGAGTCATTATTACAAATAATTTATAGCATAAGTTATGTTAACTCCCAAGCAACAACCACTAAGCATAGCCATCTATACAAAATATACTTTCAACGATTTGTTGACACAATTTGAGTTGAAACTACACCACAGACCCTGTCAAAGTTGTACCCAATGTTGTTCTCAAACCAAGTGACAACAACTGTGGTACAAACAGACTTTGAAGGAGTACTAGAGGAGGACGCATTTCGGTAAATGAAAACCAGCAGCTTAACACATAATCTCTGGGGAAATAATAATAATAATAATAATAGCAAAACAAACACACACATACCCTAAGCAAATAAGAGAGCCATTGAAAAGTTGTAGGATAAAGAAGCTACCACCTCCCAGATTACCTGGACTTGCTTCTCAGCCACAAAACATAATTTAGCATTACGACGAAATACCAGAAATGAAACCTGTGCAAGTCGAAGGATATAAGGAATCTCTCTACATGGAGGAAAGGGACATTGTGTTATGATTAGTAATTGCAACAATGTTTGTTTATGTATAAGAGAGGTCTGGCAAAGAGGGTTAAAGGGGAGTATTTAAGCAGGTGGATTCAAAGGTATCACACACACCAATGCATATCGTATTATATACTTAGTACCTACAGTTTACAGTTTACTTATTGTTTCATTATAATCACTTCCAGGAAATTTTTGGTTTGGCCAGAAATGTGCTGCAAAGGTATTTACATTTTCTGTTTACTTTGGTGGCAGGGCAAGTTATGTGAAATTGAGCAATATTTAACGAAAATCCGTAGTTTGGTGTAGATTTAGAAACTTAAGAGATTTTGAAGCTGGAAACTACAAAATACTTGTCACTATACCATGTTGGGAGATCTTAAATCTTGTATTTTCCTTCACTATCTTTAGTCGAGAGTTGAAGGAATGCTAATTTGGAAATATCGTACTGAAAGATTCCAGCTTTACCGCTAAAAAGTAATGCTGAACCCGTAAAAGTGGACGGAAGAGGAATGGAAACCAAGTTTGAGATAATTCATAGTTCAATTTATCATAAACTAGCACTTCAGTATCTAACCATACTTTGATTTTAGTAAATAGAAACATACCCATTACTAGTGAGAGGGCTAAAGGAGGAGGATTGTTTTGAAATAAAAAAGAGGGCTAATAGTAATACAAACTAATGGAAGAGAAACTTATTTTGAAATTTTTTTGCATATTTATGTTTTTTTTTTTAATATTTAACAAATAGAAATTAATTAATTCTAAACAAATTGCAATTAGGATTACAAAAATCAAGAAACTATTCAAACAAAAATTACTGAATATGTAATTTAGCTGTAGCAGTATGATTTTGTAATCCAGAGACAGTTAAAATGATTCAAACTTCAGCCTCATCATCTGTACCTCGCAAACGTCATCGCCAACTTTAAGAGCACATACTTGCACAAGCAAATAAGTCTCATCATCTGTGTCTTCCAAATGTTATTTGTTATGTCACATGGGTGCTAGGATCGAAATTTACATTTACATATGGAAAAGTACTCCTAGCGCTTCGATTTTCTGCTCTCCTCAAATTCGTTACATAAAATCTTGATTGTGTTTCAAAAAACAGGTTACTCCAATGGAACTTATTTGAGAAATAAACAATACAAAAGAGAAACCATTGCCTGCCTCTTTTCAACACCATTTCCCACTATAGGTAGTCGAACACACCCATAAACCCTGGGAAAATACCACCTCTGACATGCATCCAGACATCTTCAACATTTGGATCCCGCTTGAAGGCGAACTTGCTATTATCTCTATTTTTCATCCATTACAAATGACTTTCACGGCTTCACCAACGCTAGGCTCAATGGTATCCGCTCATTACAATTCCTGCGCACCGGCAACCATCTGCGAAAGAGTTGAAGTGGAGGAGTCAGACTCTTGAAAAGATCGCAGCAACATTTCAAAATATTCGTCAAATGTCATATTTTTATCGTCGGAAAGCTCTAATTAGGGTTATCAATTTTTCGGTTTTAAAAGTAAAGTTAAATAAAATGCGCATTTGATGAAACTTTTATATCACTATAACGCTTGGACCTTGACATTATGTACGAATTATCGTAAAATGTCATTTAAGTGACCGCCTGTGGATTGGTTGCAGCAGTGGATCCGTTTGAGGTAGTTTTCGACTACATTTTCGCACATTTCGGGCGGTATGTCGGCGATAGCTTGGCCAATGTTGGTTTTCAAATGCGTCAAAGTTTGGGAATTAACCGCGTAAACATGGTATTTGACTTAGCCCCACAAAAAAAAAGTCCAACGGTCAATTGAAGTCGTCAAAACTTGAAATATACTTTCTGGAAACTTTCTAAGCAATAAAGCCAAAATCGGTCATGTTGTGTGACTCGTGGCTCCGTCTTGTTGAAACCACATATCGTTCAGTTCATAATCTTAAATTGCAGGCCAAAAAAAGTCGGTTATCATATGGCCACAGCGCTCTGAATTAAAATTCGGATTATCCGCTACACTTTCAATAATAGAAGCTATATTTTCGGCTATGCGTAAATTGCAATGATGCACAGGCCTGACCCCATCTGTAACGCTTCCAATTCCTTCAAATTTCTTTATAATTTTGCCAATTCCTTATACAGTAGGCCGATTATGACGGCCATAATCACCTCGTAATGCACGAAAAATGCCCGCATCTGAATCACTACTATTGTAGTAAGTTTTAACTATTTTTACGTGTTCTTCGATTGTTGAACGATCCATATTCGTAAATGGCAATCCTTTCACCAAATAAATATTACGTGCGCAACTACGTTACCCCTGTTTGCCAGTAGATGGCGCCAGCTGTAAGTGCTAGTCGATTCTGCCATAATTTGAACGTCATGAACCAAGCTTAGGCATATGGTAAACATACCGCCTCGATACAATAGTAATTTTATATTAACGTCATGTTCTTTTGGTTGTGTGAATATGTATGATTTTGTGCCAAATAATCGTCAAGTGCTGGAAGTATTGATTTTTTCCTTTCAATCGAAGAAAACGGCGGCTGAAGCTCACCAAGAGCTTCAAAACGTTTGCGGATATGCTGCTTCAAGTGAAACAACGTGTCTAGATTGGCTCCGTCGCTTTGAAAACGGTAATTTTGATGTTGACGACCGTTCGCGTGAAGAAAGACGAAAAACCTTCGAAGACACTGAATTGAATCTGTGTCAAACGCAGGTAGAGCTATTGCGCCGTCGGATTATCACTTGTTCCGTTCGATGGCGTACGATCTGGCTGACCATCAGTTTCACTCATATGACAACATCAAGGAATGGCTAGATTCGTGGATAGTCTCAAAAGATGACGGAATTTGAGCTTTTCCACAAAGATGGGAGAAAAGAGTAGCTAGCGATGGACAATACTTTCAATGAATCATTTGTAAACATGTTTTCATAATAAAATTGGATTTTTATAAAAGTTAGTTGCGCACCTAATAACACTTCAGATGACAGGTATTTAACAGCTGACTGTTTTGCCAGACCAGCAGTTTTGAAACCACTGAATGGATAATAGTTGTCGTCAACGACATTTTCTACCTATAGAAGGCATTTCGTCTACCTATCATAAACACTGATAAATTCTGCATGATATTGATAAATAAAGTTCACCAGTTTTGTTTCAATATAATATTTCATATGCATTGATAAAGAATTGTAATGATTTTATATCCGATAAAAATGAATTAAATAAATTCATACACGTCCCACAATATATGATGATCAAAGTTTACCATGCTTGATCAAAACATGAAAAGGCTGCATTACTAGAGCGCATTCTGCGGTAAGAGATATTTAGTGAAGGTCGGTTTTTTAATTTAAAGACGACTTTTCTCTGAGTTTAGCATGCTTAATTAGCTCATTGCCTGTCACTCTACTAATTCTAAAGTCAATATCAGCTGATAAGATTTAAATTACTCGCATTATGAATGGGGAGTATTTCATCATATACAGAGTAAATAAAATGACATTTAATCTTGTTATTATTGACCTGTAATTATTTCTCTAAACGTAACTAAATGTTTAATACGAGTATATCAATACTGCTGCTCTAAGTTTTGAAACCTATATCGTGGAGTATTGAATAGAAATAATATGAAATATTTTAATCTTTGTGGTACCACAAATATTTTAATACTACTAATACTATACAGGGTTATGTAACACATACACGAAAGTTCAAAGAAATTGGAGTTGATTGACAAGCGTACCGAAATTTTGACTTTTACTCTCCTATTATAAGTTCTACGATTTCTGTGATGCACAAATTTAAAACATCTTTTTTTTCTATTTTCAGGTGAGTGGGCAATTGTTTTTGTTCTAAAACATGATGAAGGTTAGTAAAAATTCTATATAATAATTGCGATTACAGTGAGATTTGTGCTTCCTGTGTGGCATGAATAACTTCAATTGGGTCTTATGTGGATTGTCCGCGTATGAGGGATATTAAACATCGGATGGTATATGTATGGCCACAATAGTATAGTAACATATTTAATAATAAGATGATAATATAAAAATATAACAATATAATAATATTATATAATAATATAATAACATAAATTAATAATTATATTGTTAAATTTTTATACTATGAAAGTGAGAAGCTATGCTAGTGACAGCTATGGAGTGAAAAACGATATATAATACAAGGGTGGCCCAAAACATGTTGATCCGTCAGCAGATTGAAACCCACCTTATAAAACACATGTTTGAAGTTTCTAAGCGGCACATTGCTTACTATTTCCATTTGAGCCGTTGAAAGCAAACGATCTCAGTGAATTTATAAACATTGAAAAAATTGGTCACCGTTATGCAATTCAATATTTCCATTTGAAAGTTCTCAGTCGAACCAATATTAAAGCCGAGCTAGATTCTACTCTGAGGAAGTTTGCTCTTTCGTTTTCGACTGTTATATATTGGGTAGTAAAGTTTGGACGAGGCCGTACGAGCTGCCAAAACGAACATCGTAGTGGTCGACCAATTGAGGTGTCCACACCAGACACGATTGAGATAATCCACAAAATGGTATTGAATGGATGACACAAAATGGTCGGCTGAAGGTGCGTGAGCTAGCTGAAATGATAGGCATTTCAAAAAGTGATGTATTCGTACATCGTCTATAGACCGAAGATTTGAAGATGAGAAAGCTGTGCGCAAGATGGGTGACGCACTTGCTTTCAAACAGCGGCGTTAAGATGTTTCAATAAAAAGTTTACCGATGTTTCACGGCAATAAAGCCGAATTTTTGTATCGATTACTAACCATGGATGAGACATGGATCCACCATTTCACACCTGAGGCAAAAGAAACATTCAAAGCGGTGGACTTAGTGGACTTAGGTGGAAGGATTGTGTCCAAGAAAGACGAAGACGGTTCTCTCTGCAGGAAAGGTCATTGCGTCTTTTTTCTTTCTTTTTTTGGGATGCGTATGAGATTATTTTTATTGATTATCTTCAGAAAGGAATATCTATGCTAATTTATTGGTGCGTTTAGGTGATGAAATTATGGAAAAAAATGCCACATTTGTTTAAAGAGAAAGTGTTGTTTCATCAAGACAATACTTCAATTCACACAACCACTTCATCTGCTTCATCACGCACCTTATTCGCCAGATTTACCTGCTTCGGACTATTTTCTATTTCCAACTTTGAAAAAATAGATCAGTGGTAAAAGATTTGCCAACAACGAAGAGGTGGAGTCTGCGGTTGATGGCTGTTTTAAGGAATTTGACAGTTCTTCCCATGAACAGATTATATTGAAAAATGAAAAAAAAATGTTTCCCAACATTTTTGTGTCTTTTTTGTTAGGTCGGCTAGTTTTTGCACCGCCCTCATAGTTTCAGAATTTTTATACACTTTGCCCAATTGCCTTGTTTTGCTCATCGTTCCATACTGGATGAAAAAATCATTGCTTATAAACTCCTACAAATGCTCCTAGTCACTAAGAAGTATATGCTTTAGCAAACGCGTTTTATATATGGAAAATATATATTTTAAAAATAATATTTTTCTTACGCTTAAATTTTCATGCAGTACTGGATAGTGAATACACCACCTTTTGTAATTTTTAGAAGGTCAGTTACATTTTGTCAATTCTACTTTACACCTAGCTTTTTTGGACACTTACTGTGTCCAGTATCTTCGGTGTTGGTACGACTTTGTTCAAAATGGGTTAGCCATAAATACGGTATTATTTTGCGACCAATTTGTTGAGTTATTGTAACCTTTGGCGAATAGAATTGAGCCATTTTCCTTCAAACCAAACCATGCAGAAATTCATTTGAAGTATATGCTCTAAAGAAGGCATCTTTGCACTTTCAAAAAGTGAATTTAATGGGCCATTTGAAGTGTATTTCTAGCTTTAAGTTTACAGGTGGGGAAACAACTGTGTGGTCGACAGCTGTCTACACTAAATGCACTCAGCAACCATGTTGTGATGTTCCACTCCCATGGCATATATCGGCAATTTCTTAACTTTAAACAGCTATACTCGTACATATAACACACGTTTATTTACGATTTTGTTCACTGAAATTTTTGCAAACAAATTCAATTGATTTTGGAAGTATAGGTGATTTTTTAAGATTTCAGTTCTTCAGGTTGGCAGCACTGGTTGGTAATGGCGTCCAAACGTCATCTGTCAAAGTGAAATGTGTACAGTATACTCTGCCATTTCATCATGGAAAGACTAACAAATGAGCAACGATTACAAATCGTTTAAATTTATTATCAAAATTCGTGCTCTGTGCCAAATGTGCATCGTTTGATGCGACCATTTTATGGTCGTCATAATCGACCTGCTGAATCAACAATTCATGCTGTTATCTCTAAATTTCGGACCAAATTTACTTTGTTGAACATAAAACCATTGACTCGCATGCGTAGAGTGCGTACCGAAGGAAATATTGCAGCCGTAGTGACCAGTGTGAATGACGATCGTGAAATGTCAATTCGTCGCAGTTCTCAGCGATTGGGCATTTCTTACTCAACCACAAGGATTTTTTCTTGTCCCAATTGGCTGAGTTGAATTTGGTTGACATGTGGTTCCATCAGAGCGGTGCAACATGCCACACTGGTCGTGAAACAATGGATATGTTGAGGGATGAATTTGGTGAGCAGCGTATCTCTCTATTTGGCCCAGTGAGTTGGTCCCCAAGATCTTACGATTTAACGCCTCTTGATTATTTCTTGCGGGGTTGTGTCAAGTCGCTAGTTTATGTGGACAAGCCGAACACTATTGAAGCCTTACAGGATAACATAACACGCATTATTCGTGGAATACAGGCCGAAATGCTCGAAAAAGTGAGGAAAAAATTGGATATTTCAGAATGGACAATTTGGGACGGAGCCGCGGACAACATTTACATAAAATTATCTTTAAAAATTAAATGGCAAAGACCAGTTTATCGATTCCAATAAAAAATTTTAATATATGATGCAAATTTTAGTGTTTTCTGTTCGATTTTTAAAAAAACTACGATTAAAAACATCATCCTATATTTCTTCTTATATATAATAATATTGGGCCGTATGATTGATATCAATTGTTGTGCTTAAGACGTATGACGTGGCATACGCAAATATCAGGAAATGTTATCAATCACACGTCATCAATATAACGAAATGTAATATTTGAAACTCGGCGACTCTGTCTATTTGCCCAATGTCAGATTAGTTTTCCCTTGAGAGTAATGCTGCCAAACTAAGAAATGTTTATATAAAACATAAACCTGTTCTTCAGCAAACAATTGTGACTAAACTCATTTAGCTTACCTCGTATTTTTTACGCTTGTTTGTTATAATTAAAATTATGCATCATTTTTCCCTCTTAATTAGATTTACAAAACTTAATTACCAAAAAAAAAAAAAATAATGTGCACAAAAAAAAAAAAAGAAAAAACAAACAACCTTTTTTTACAACAAATGAGAAGAGCTTATGTGGAAACACACACACGCGCAAATTGTGCATACAAACATGAGAACTTTTGATGATAATGAGCCGCTTTATGATGCCTGCAATGAGAATGGCGATGATGAAGATGATGGCGATGACGACGACGACAACGACGACAACGACGATGATGATGATGGTGATGATTACGATGTTACGCTCAACATCAGATATCTGCTTGTACAATGCATGGACTATATAACACATATTCGTTGCGAATGAAATCCAAGGAGAGTTCATGCAGAGCATTTTGTGTTAGAATAGTAGAAGAGTTTTTCTACTTCACACCATCAAACACATATACGCTATAGCATACACATGCCGAGGGATCTCTCACACACACATATTTCTCCTTACATACATTGCATCAAAGTATTTAGAAATGTACCGTTTGTGTGCATATATGTTTGTGTGTGTGTGTGCGCTAGTAGCTCTGGCTTATTGATGTCAACATCTGTATAAAGCTTAATATATTTGAGATAGAATTTCCTAAGGATATTACTCGCACATGGATACCCAGAGTTCTTAATTTGTAATATTTCTTGTACTCGCATGTGTGAATTTAACAAGTGGGGGCTGCTCGGTGTCGTCGTCTTCATTTTATGATGCGCCTGACTGAGATTGTGGTGAAGTGTTGTTTTGCTAATTTAATTGTTAGGTTTTTATTTAATTTTGTTTTTGTTTTTTTTTCTTGTGCTATTTAACAAAATTTAACGAATCGTTGAACGTTGTTTATGACCAGTGAGATTTTTTGTGATATACTGACCAAATTTAGACTTAATGTTTATATATTTCGTACGGCACCGACATTAATGGCATTTGTCTGGATTTAAACGCAATAACTATTTGTCCATCTTGCTTTGGGGCAATAAAAACAGTTGTCTAACTTGATCGAAATTGTTGCACTATTCTGGTTTTTGGCGAATATTGGTGGAAGGAAATCTTTAGATCCGCTCGCCGGCGTTTAGTCTTATGGGTAAATAAGAAAGCGTTAGCCGACCTAACGAAGGAGACACTAAACAGTTGGAAAAATATTTTTAATTTTTCAACATAATCTCCCTTTAGCTCGATGCACTTTTTCCAACAATATTCAATAGCTTCTATACCTTGTTTATAATAAGAACTGTCACACTCCTTAAAGTAGTCATTAACCGCAGACTCCACCTCTTCATTGTTGGCAAATCTTTTACCACCGAACCATTTTTTCAAGTTTCGAAATAAAAAGTAGTCCGAGGTAAATCTGGCGAACAAGACATACAATGAAGCAATTCGAACTTTAATCCATTAATTTTGGCCATCGCAATAGTGGATGTGTGAACTAGAGCATTGTCTTGATGAGACTATACTTCCTTTTTCATCAATTAAATGCAGTAGCAAGCTGTAATAAGTTAGCATAATCAATTAAAATAATTCCATGCGTATTCCAAAAAATGTCAAAAAGACGCCATGGTACCTTGACTTCAGATGAAACCGTCTTCACCTTCTTTGGACATAATTCTCCAATCTCTCCAATCCACTGCTTTGGCTGTTTCTTTATCTCGGGTGTGAAGTGATGGTCCAAAGTCTCATCCATAATTATAAATCGCTCAAAAATTCGACTTTATTGCGGTGAAACATCGGCAAACACTCTACTGAATCATCGTCAGGACCCTGATTTCGGTCTACTAAAAGGAAGCGCGGCATCCAACTTGCGCATAGCTTTCTCATCTTCAAATCTTCGGTCAATATGCGATATATAGTATGCTTATCATTTCAGCTAGCTCACGCACCTTCAGCCGACGATCATCTTATACCTTATATGACAGGTATTTAACAGCTGTTAGTCTTGCCAGATCGGCGATTTTGAAACCACAAAATGGATAATTCTGCATTATCTGAAACGAAAAAGAATATAATTCTTGTTATTTTTGTGAGTTAAAAACAACATTATTTTACAAATATTAAAATGTTATTCGGATCTTTAAATATGTTAACCGAAATAAATGACATGTTAATCCAAAAATTTCGCTTTTATACGGTATCTGGCCATAAAAATTGTTTTTATCGGTTTGATGGACACTTAAATAGTAAATAATAATGTTAACAATTCTATCCTAAATTAATTGCAAACGAATGCCAAGAAGAATTAAAATGATGGTGGCTGGATAAAGATTACACTAATTTGTGAATTATAAATTCTTGAATCGATTTGCATTTTAAATATAAATCTTATCCCGCAAGAACTTTCAGTATGAACAAAGATCTCATGTGCTAAAGCTTCAACTAATAAAACGCAATCAAAATTGATATGCCTCTGTCCAAACTACATCAATTATCTAAAAATTCTAGCTTTTTTTTTTTTTTGAATTTTTTTTTTTGCTTGTTTTTAGATTTTATTCGTCAAAGTTTGTCATATTTTCGTTATCAAGTTCTGGCAACACTGGTTAAAATAATTTTTTTTTTATTTTGCACATTTCTTAATATAAATCCAGTAAGTTTTGTTAATATAGGGTTATCCATTTTTTGATTTCAAGTAATAGCAAAGCAAACACGCTTGACAAAGGCAATGACACACATGGATCTAACGGCAAAAAGAATGGAAATGACTCGGTGACTGGTCGAAAGTTGCAATTTTTCGATTTCAAATAAATTTAAAACACGAAATATAATGGCATTCAAATGACCGCTTTTGAATTGATTGCAGCAGTGGATCCTTTTGAGGTAGTTTTCGACCATTTTTTCGCACAATTCGGACAGTATCTCGGCGGTAACTTGACTTTGGGGATTATCCGCGTAAACACGATGTTTGGCATAACCCCACATAAAAGTCTAACGGCGTCAAATCGCATGATCTTGGTGCTCATGCACTAAAGCCAAAATCGGTCGTGTTGTGTGACTCATGGCACCGTCTTGTTGAAAACACATATCGTTCAGTTCATAATCTTCAATTGAAGGGCAAAAAAAGTCAGTTATCATACGGTCATAGCGCTCTGAATTGACGGTAACCGTTCCCCTAATGGTACCTCCAGCAACCTGCAGATAATGCGCACCAAAATGTGTTTTTCCGAATGCAATGACTTTTTCACAATCACTTCTGTGTTCTCATATCCCTATAAGCGATAATTTTGCTTGTTGACATAACCACCGCGTGAGGAATGTTCTTCATCGCTGAAGAAAATTTTGTTCGATTAATAGTCCACGTTTGAATCATTATTTTTGTAGGAGGTTTTAACTATTTTTACACGTTCTTCGACTGTTACGATCCATATTCGTAAATGCAAATCTTTCACTAAATAAATAGATGACAGGCTGACATGTTTGCCAGACGGGCGGTTTTAAAACCACTAAATTGATAACCTTTTATTAAATTAACCTTAAATGCCAAATTTGTTCTTTTCCCTTCTAAGAAATCGATTAACCACATAGAGACGTATTTGGCTGTATTTTCGTTTGCGATTAACATTATAAAATATGCAATCGTTAATAAATTATTTGGTCAAATTATTTAACATATTTTAAGGCTAATGCTTAATGCTTGTGCTTGTATTTGTATCAAATTGTTTTTACGTGCTTTGCTGTACGAGTATTCATTTCTTTTACTGAAGGTCAATGGAAGCTTTCTGAGGCCAGTTTATGAAATCGCATAAATAATTTAACCTTCAAAATAGTAGCATACAACTACCTTAAGGCGACGTATTCTATATAGGGTAGGCGGCGATAAATAATTTTTATGGTTGATGTCAACATTCTTAAACATCAACAAGCATTTATGAAGACCCAAATGTTATACATTTAATAATGCGTACATACATCAGCTACTTTTTTTGTGAAAGAAAAATGCGGAAAAGTGTAAATAATTAAGTTTGTAGCATTCACGACTAGGGAGAAAAAAATGTAACAACCTGGGTACATAATAAATAAAATCTATTTTGCTGCTGCACAAGAAAATGGTGAAACTTACCGTTAAAGCATTGAGGATGGACTTCGCTGAAACAATCAAGGTTTTTTCTGTAATTCCTTTTTCTCTCTTTTCCTTTCTTTCGAGATATATTTTTCAAAAACCTATTTTGTTGTGCTACGTTTGCCGTCGAACATAAATAAGTTAGATGCGTGAAATGTTTTCTGTTTTTTTTTTTTTTTTTTTTTTTGTAGCATACCTTGCGGAGGTGTCATTCCCTTCATGGTCTTATTGATGTTAATATCTATAATCAGACTGTAGTACATTTAGAGCTTGCAATCATTGGAATTGCTTTTAAGCTCATGCCGTATTTTGCGATAATGTAAAAAGAAAACGAGACAAGTTTCCTAATTAAACTAAAGAAACCTTTCATATCAGATGTCCGATTGTGCGATATGTGGCTGCAAAATTTTGTTATAAATACCATCTTCTAAGAATAAAAACGTGACATTTGGAGGCAAAAAAGTGTAATGTAATGTTGTAATGCTGAGTAGAAATATGTCTTACGTATTTATTGAAACCAATTAGTTATGAAGGGTATATGTTTAACAGCTTAGACATACTTTTAGGCTTCAATAATTTCTTTTATGACAGCCTACTTAGTATCTGATTAAATACACAAAATGAAAGAAAGACATTTAAGTGGTACTGCTACAACAATCATTTTAAGTATTACCGCCATGTGAATACTAATGGCAGTACCACCTTTTTCGTGCATAATTTTTTATATCGTTTTTCTTTTTTTTTGCATGGTTATTTATTATCCATTTTATTTACTTTATTTAGTATTTACTATTTATTATTTATATCAATGTAGGGCCAACCGAACTGATATATCGAATACTCGTATATATATCGGGCGGTAAAATATTGGAATAAGTAAAATAAATGCGTTTAAGTTTTGCGTGAGCTGATCAAAATCAAAAAAGTTCTTCTTTTTCAACATGTTATATTTTTCTTTTTGCTCAAATTTTTAATTGGAACAACTATTATCTGATCTATATAGGACTCGTATGAGATTATTTGATTAACAAAAAAATTCTGTTGTAAAAAAGTCTGATGCAGTCAGGTGAGGTGACATTGAGGGCCAGTGAAAAGTGGAGTTTCTTGATGTTAATTTGTCTGGGCATTTTCGTTGGAGTTCCGCCATAACCGGTCTGGCTGTATGTACAGTTGCTCCATCTTGCTAAAAGCAAATGCTGTTGGATCGGATACGATTTCGGGGCAGTTCTGGATAGAAAAACTCCTTCAATATCGTTATCGATCGACCTCATTGACAATGACATTGTATTTGTAGCACGATTCGTGCGCTACCCTGTACTTTTGTTTATTATGTAATAATTTTGTCCAGTGCAGCTAAGCATCCAAGCGATTGAAAAACAATGTGTAGAATGGCTGATTAACAGCACAACGTTTAATAAATTTGGCTATAATAAATTTTCAATTTAAATTTTTTTGTTTCAATTTTAATTTTACTTGCTCTTAATCGCAGCAACTCATTCTATTCATAAATTGAAAATTAAAGAAAAAAAATTCATTTTAAAAAAGAACTGTAGTCCTGTGTGGTCAAACTTTCGCATAATGTGTCATATTTTCACTTACTGTCTTAACATAGTTGCTATAAATTCGATACATTTTTTCAATTTGAATTTTTTTTTTTTTTTTTGGTTCAATTCCAATTTTTACTTATTCTTAATCGTAGCAAATCATATTATTCATAAATTAAAAATTAAAGAAAGAATTTATTTTAATTTCGTGTAAAAATGCCGAAAGTGCATAAAAAATTAATAACGTTCTTCAAAAATAACTGCATTTCTGTGCAATCAGACTTTCGCCTAATATGCCATATATTCACCTACTTTCTTAACTTATAAAGTGCCCACCCGTTTACCTGATTTTGCTCTTTAATCGTTACGAAATGGTAAAACAGTATATATTAATTGATGTGTGTAGGTTTTTTGATCAAATTTGAAATGTTTTCGTTCTATTTGAAGTTAAATGTTATACCACTTTAGGGTTTTTTTTCTGTTCGATCATTGAAATAACTGGAACAGCAGGCCTGCATACTTTTAGGCTTCATTAACTCTAAATACCTTCACCTAATTTCCAGTGAATACACATAATTCACCAATTATATTCTATTATCGTTACGTTGACGCTATTTTTTCGATAATTTCCTATATACTGACACACATAATAGAAACAGTTTAAACAAATTTTCCTAACCGCATACAATTCTCATGCTATTTACTTTAGCTCTTTGTTTTTCGTTTTAAAAACCATTTAAGCGTAAACAAAATCGTTTATGCAAATCATTCAACAATGGTCAAAGCTGTAGCCATCATGATGGTAGCCCACGACAATGTCATCGTTACGACCCTTTCCATCACCTACGCCGTCGTCGTCGTCGTGGCCGTCATCATCATCATCATCATTTTCGCCATTATCTACAACCAACACGTTCGGTAATTGCAGCAATTTCAAAATCTAATAAATAAAATTTGCAAACAAAAGTTGTTTTAGCAAACGCGTCAGGGTACGCGCCACCCCTCAGCAGACATTGTGCGGCACACTCTCAAATTGCGTTGCATTTAGACTCGCGCCACGCAGCCAATGAATGCGATGATGTTGAAATGACCGCGTGAATTTGCGCAATTAAAAGGCTTTAAATGCGACCACACTCCTTCTGCCGCCTTGCTATCATTTGTTGCAAAAATCTCCGCTTTGCGAGCGGGTGACCAACTAAACAGCACCACCCTAAATACAATTGTAGAGTTGTTGCCACTATATTTGCTCCTCAAAAGAGTGTTAAAATTAATGTTGGGTTGGTAACTTCAGTAGCAATTAAAACAATAAGCTTTTGTTTAAAATACTGCTAACGATTTTTGTTGGTATCCTTCCCGCAACGGCATCGTCTGACCGTCCCACTAGAAACCCTGGGAAACGTTGACGATGACTTAGCATGCCACAACAAATTTATAACATTGTAAAATGATCTGCCAGAAAAAAACCTACCCTAACATTTTCAGTGTTCGGTCCAGATGTCGTAACAGAGAATGCCACAAATTGTGTGTATTCTTGAACTTAACATAAGAGGCTTTTGGGAAAATGATGACTCTCTTCGTGGTAAAGTCAACTGGGGACACTGTGAGGGGGTGTAATTTGTGGATGGAAATGCGGTTTAACAAACATATATTTATGGCATTCATTTTAATTTGCATCGGACAGTGGATCCAAATTGGCACCATTTTCAGAACAGACGAAAGAAACATATGTAAGCATTAATTTTTAGATTTACGGATTAAAGACTATTGTTTAACACTCATCGTTTACTAGATATGTAATGAGAAAACTGAAGAATTAACACTATTCAAAGGACAAAACTGTTGCGAGATTCAAATGTGCAATCTTCATAGGCATTAGTTGTAATGTGCCCCAAAAACTTCATTTATTTATTTGGCTTGTAATTTAAAGCCTTCCTTAATTACAATATGTAACCATTTATATATTAAATTTAATCCGCTCACTAATATAAACATAAAAAAACGTAATAAAAATTTAATATTACGTTTTTCAAGATATAATATGACCTTAAAGATGATATGTGAGCGGTCCCAAAACTAGCCGACCTAACAAAGATGATCAAAAAAAGCTGAAAAAATTGTTCTTTGTTTTCCAACAATTATCTCCTTTCTGCTCAATACACTTTTCTCAACGATATTCAATTGTTTCTATACCCTGTTTATAGTCAGAACTGTCAAACTCCTTAAAATACTCGTCAACCGCAGACCCCACCCCTTCATTGTTGGCAAATCTTTTACCACCGGGCAATTTTTTCGAAGTTAGAAACAGTCCGAGCGGGTTAAATCTTGCAAATAAGATGCTTGATGAAGTAATTCAAGCTTTCATTAATTAATTTTGGTCACCGCAATAGTGCAAGTGTGAACCGGAGCATTGTCTTGATGAAGCAATCCAAATTTTTCGCCAAATGTGGCCTTTATTCCGTAACTTCATCACCTAAACGCTGCAATAAATTACCATAATATTCGCCGTTGAAGCCGTTTTTTCTTTCTGAAGATAATCAATAAAAGTAATCCCATGCGCATCCCAAAAAGCAGACGCCATGAGCTTGCCTGCAGATAGAACCGTCTTCGCTTTCTTTGAACACAATTCTGCCATTCCAGAGTCCAGTCCATTTCAGCTGTTTTGACTGTTCCTTTGTCTCAGGTGTGAAGTGATGGACCCATGTCTCATCTATGGTTATAAATTGAAGCAAAAATTCGGCTTTATTGCAGTGAAACATCGCTAAACACTCTACTGAAACATCTTCACGATGATGTTTTTGCTCTATTGAAAGCAAGCGCGGCACCCATCTTGCGCACAGCTTTCTCATCTTCAAATCTTCGGTTAATATTCGGTGTATTGCATTTTTTAAAATCCGTATTGTTTCAGATAATTCGCGCACCTTCAGTCGACCATTTTGTATCATCATTAAATACCATTTTGAGTATTTTCTTCACCGTGTCTGGCATGGACATCTCAATTGGTCGACCGGTGTCGTCTTAGCAGCACGTTCGGCCTCGTTCGAACTCTGCTACCCAATATTTTCAGGTCATAAACGAAGGAGCAGACACCCCAGAGTCTAGCTCGGTTTTAATATTTAGACTGAGACCCTTAAAATGGAAATATTGAATTACATAACCATGACCAATTTTATCCATGTTTACAAATTCTTTAAGATCGTTTACTTTTGATGGCGCTCAAATTGAAAGACTTAACAACGTGGTGCTTTGAAACTTAAAACATATGTTTTATAGGGTTGCCACTTTTCACCAAATTAATTTTTTGTAACTTCTAGCACCATCTATACGTCAGGCCGGCTAGTTTTGAGACCATTCTAGTATGATTATTAACGACATAAAATGTGAAAAAGACTAATTTAGAAGTTAATCGACATATAATCTATAAATATAAGATAATCTGTAAGGAGGGGCTACTCACAGTTTAATTGAAAGCACAAAATTTTACTGGAAAGGTCTGAAAGTGTTGCTGAAAGTGCCTTTTCTAAGAATCAGGACATATTGTAAGGCATTTTAAACGGTAGTAAATGAAAAATTCGTGCTACTCTCACTATGAATGTGGTTATATTGGGAATAAGAATTTAGTTAATTTTTGTCGCACACCTGCTTTTGTAATCTAAAGAAGTAGAATGGGAAAAATGAAATGAATTAAAAAAAAATTGTGGACTACAAAGTCGAACAACTTAATAGAATGATAGCAAAAACATCAAATCGATATAATTTTTCAAACAACTAGAGCCCAAGAATCTCATAACAGGGTGTTATATGAACACGATGCCTCAGTGAATAAGAATTATCTCATAACTCTATTAAACGCCATCCGAATTTTCCTCATATTTATTTGTGTCACAATAAACACAATATAGAATACCATGATACCTATCCATTTAGTGGATTCAAAATACCTAATCTGGCAAGGCTGTCAGCTGTTAAATACCTGCCATCTAAAGTGTGAATTAGTTAGTGAAAGGTTTGCTATTTGCGAGTTAGATCGTTTAACAACCGAAGAACGCATAAAAATAGTTAAAACTAACTACGAAGGTGGTGATTCGAAAGTGGGCACTGTCCGTGCATTATAGGGTAATTATGGTCGTCGTAATCGACCTACTGTGCAAGGAATTGACAAAATTATAAAGAAATTTGAAGTATTACAGATGTGTCAGACCTGTGCATCATCGCAATATGCTCACTGCCGAAAATATCGCTTCTATTAGTGAAAATGTGGCGGTTAATCTGAATTTGTCGATTCCACGGCGCTCTCAGCAATTGGGACTATCTTATCGTTCATTATGGTATGTTTTGCTATGGATTTGCACCTCTATCCATATAGAGTTCAAATCACGCAACAAATAAAACCGGCTGACCATTCATAACGCCGTAGAAATGCTGATTGGATGCTACAACAACAGGCTTTCAATGCCGATTTTTCGAACAAAATTTTCTTCAGCGATGAAGTTCATTTCCCACTCGGTGGTTGCGACAACAAGCAAAGTTGTCGCATATGGGGTTCGGAGAATCCAGAAGTGATTGTGGAACAGCAATTGCATCCGGAAAAAATGGCTGTTTCGTGCGCATTATGGTCTGGACGTGTCATTGGGCCATATTTTTTCGAAAATGACGCCGGAGGAACCATTACCGTCAATTCAGAGCGCATTTAAAGATCATGAACTGGACGATATGTGGTTTCAACAAGACATTGCCACGAGCCACACAAAACGACCGATTTCGGTTTTATTGCATGAGAAGTTTCGACTATCAAGATTATGCGATTTGACGCCGTTAGACTTTTTTACGGGGCTACGTCAAAGACCGTGTTTATGCGGATAATTCCCAAACGTTTGAACATTTGAAAACCAACATTCGTCATGTTATCGCCGAGATACCCCCAAAAATGTGTAAGAATATGGTCGAAAATTGCCTCAAAAGAATGCGCTGTTGTAACCAATCCGGAAGCGGTCATTTAAATGACATTGGATTTCGTGCATATTGGTGATGTCCAAGCATTATACATATAATGAAATAAAAGCTTGGTTGCTTTATTTAACTTTATTTTTGAAACCTAAAAATGGATAACTCGATATAACCATAAACCAATTTCTCCTTAACCGATCTTTTTCTTCTTCTTAGGTGGCGACTGGAATAGACATCCTTATCTATTATACGCCGCCCGTAGAAAATAATTCCAAGCGCTTCGATCTTCTGCGCTTCTCCTCCAAATTTAAATTATCAGAGAAACACCTTAACCGATCAAGGCAACACAAAATCAGTGGTATAAAAACTTCTCACTGAACAATTTAAACGCCGCTCTACTTTATCCACATAGTAGTTAAAGTTTAGTTTACCATCTAAAACTACTCCCAACTCCCTTTATATATGATTTGAAAATTTTTCTAAAAAAAAATCTGTTCCCCGCAAACGAAAATTGAAAGCTTGTTTAAAGTAACGAGACATGTTTGCGGCAAACTGTTATTTTGTTAGCCACCTCCCGGTTTATGTTGGTGGCAACTTCAATAAAATGTTTATGAGCAATGCCTGGTTTATAGCTTCTCAACCACATTGGAGATAAATCGCTTCTTCCTATGCCGCAAGGGAAATATGTGAGTAGCAAACTCAGCAAACCGCTTATGGTAAATAAAACAAGAATTTGTAGAAAAAATTGTTATGAAGTTTACCGCAAACTAAATATGATGGCCGCAAAACTAGAAAACCGTTTGCGACAAACAAAAAACGTTTATTTGAATATTCAGTAAAATATCAACTCCAGCACTCTTAGCTAGCTGTACACCACTATGACTGTAGAAAACCTCTAGGTCCTGTATTTTCAATAAATAAGTGAGAATTTTTACGTATAAATTTATCAACAAAATACACAAAACCGAAGGCAAAACATTCGACACAAGTTCTTGTTTGCGCATCTGGTTAGCGGACAAATAGAAGATTATGGGGCAACAAAGATAAGACTTTACGGTAAAAATAAATTATAATCATTTTGGAGCAACTAAGGTTAGTTTACAGCTATTTATCTAAACGAAATATAGCAGCATTTATTGCCAAATTTGTATGTACAAAGTTTAAGAAATCTTGCGACCAATGACCGACGAATGTCTTCTTTTTTTATGTGTTATAGGAAGGACCGACCTCTATCTTGAACTGTTGATAATTTTCAATACTAAGCACTATTTATGTTTTACCAAACACAATAAATTTATTTATTCAGCATAGAAAATGTCAAAAACTGATTAACTATAAAGGGCTTCTGCATCCTCAATTTTATTCCGATTATGCATGTTTAACTTTTGAGCATATTGGAAAAACTAACGAAACTGTAACTTGCCCAGATCACGATTATACAGAGTGGCGCAATAGAACGTGCATATTTAAAAAATAGATTAAAAAATAAATACAAAGCGTATGGTTAAAATAAATCTAAGGCATTGTAGAGTAATAAATGGAGTTTAGTTTTTAAAAATAACATCATCTAAATGATGACCCTCTCTACGACGGCACTCCTCTAACCGCAAACGAAAATTATTGAAGACTTTCTTCAGTAATACTGGTGTAATGGCTGCCATTTCACCACGGATGTTCTCCTTGAGCTGAACGATGTTTCTTGGATTATTACTGTAGACTTTGTGTTTGAGGTATCCCCACAAAAAAAAGTCAAGAGGCGTCAAGTCTGGACTACGTGGGGGCCATGGGATATCACCTCTTTTCGAAATCAGTCTGCCAGGGAACATCTGATTCACCACCGCCATAGAGTCATTTGATGTGTGACAGGCAGCTCCATCTTGTTGGAACCAAGTTCTGGAATTCACTATTCTTGAACTACAAATTTCTGGAGCGAAAAATCCGTCCAACATCTCAACATAGCGTTCCGTATTAACCGTGACGTTTTGGCCCCGCGCATTTTCAAAGAAAAAAGGACCAATTATTCCTCTGCCAGAGATTGCTGCCCATACTGTCACTTTAGGACTATGCAATGGTTTCTGGTGTTTGATTTTGGGATTTTCACTGTTCCAGTAACGACAATTTTGACGGTTTACGAACCCATTCATAAGGAAATGAGCCTTGTCAGAGAAAAGGATATTGTCAAAATTGGAAAATCGATTAAGCATTTCATTAGCAAATGCGAGCCTTGCTATGAAGTCAGACTCTTTCAATTCTTGTGTTAATTGCAGCTTATATGGATGCAGTTTAAGGTCCAATGTTAAAATTCGTTGCAAACTTCGTCGTGATAATTGTAAGACAGACGATCTCTTGCGAGTCGACATTTGTGTATTTCCTCGTACTGACTCCATAACTCTCTCAACATTGTCTTCGGTCGTAGATGTTCTTGGGCGACCATTTGCTTGTAGTTTAAATGTTGAACCGATCTCTTCAAAACGCTTTACCCATATTTTAAATAAATTAGCACTCGGAGCTTCACGAATTCGCCGTAGTCCATATTCAGCACAATATAGTCGCCTGGTAGCAATATATGAACGAGGGTTCTCGTAAAATGCGCGACGCTTCCCGTCGAAGTGATTCATAGCGACTAAAACTCCATGAGCCCGCCAACCCAACGATGTAGGCGCCCCCCGCCTGCGCCTTTTCTACCCCGCAAAAAAAGATGATGCAATATGCACGTTCTATTGCGCCACCCTGTATTTCAATTTCTAGTTTGTTCGTTCAATATCTTGTTGTACAAAAAAAAAAAAAAAATATATAAAAATAGTTAGTACAGCAAATAACCCTCATAATTTTACAAAATCTGTTGGTAAAATTATGAAATCAGTGGTAAAGTAAAAAAAAGGGATGATTATCATTATAGAAAGTGATGTTTAAAACATTTATAAAAAAAAAACATTTTTATTATAATATCATATATTATTATAATAATAATCAGTTAGAAAGCAAAAATGTCTAAACTAATAAATTTCAATTTCAATGTTGTTCATTGAATATTTTGTTGTATGAGGGAAATGTCTATAAAAATCGCACGATGTTTACAGCAAATAACCCTCATACTTTTATGTAATCTATTGATTGGTAATGGCGTCCAAACGTCATCTGTCAAAGTGAAAAGTGTACAGTATACTCTGTCATTTAATCATGGAAAGACTAACAAACGAGCAACGATTGCAAATCGTTGAAATTTATTATCAAAATGCATGCTTTGTGACAAATGCGCATAGTTTGATACGACCATTGTATGGTCGTCATAATCGACCTGCTGGATCAAGAATTCGTGCTGTTGCCTCCAAATTTCGCACCAAATTTACTTTGTTGGACATAAAACCATCGACTCGCACGCGTAGAGTGCGTACTGAAGAAAATATTGCAGCCGTAGCGACCAGCGTTAATGACGATCGTGAAATGTCAATTAGTCGCCGTTCTAAGCGATTGGGCATGTGGGCACTCAACCACAAGGAATTTTTTTTGCCCCAATTGACTGAGTTGAACTTGGCTGACATGTGGTTTCATCAGGACGGTGCAACATGCCACACTGTTCGTGAAACAATAGATATGTTGAGGAATGAATTTGGTGAGCACCTTATCTCTCGATTTGGTCCTGTGAGTTGGCCCCAAAGATTTATAATTCTAAATAAATCTTTTTATGTGGTTATGTTGGTGCTTTGCAGTAGATTATGTGCACAAATGTTGTGTACTAACTGGACAATAAATCTGGTACTAACCGAGTTGCTCCATATTGGACGCCGTTTGAGTGGGAATCGCTAGTCAGAACACGATATTTGTTAACATTATTAGAATAAATTAAACTAGTAGAAAATGGAGGATTTGTTTGCTATATTAAAGCAGTTAATGTATAATATTTATTGTATTCAGAGATCTTCACGAAAGTTCATTTTCGTTTCGGGTTTGATATTGCAAATTTATTTAAAGCATTTTAGAAATTTTATTTTTTTTTTTATTTTATTTTTATGAAACAATAATTAACATCATATATTGATACACTTTTTGCCTGAAACGAAATTACAAACCTACATTGATTTCATTTCTCTATTAAAACGTTATGAAATGCCTATTTTGACTCAAAAACCTGAAACGAAAATGTAGCTTTTTCAGTTTAGTTTCTTAATCTGGATCAGAGGTGAAATTATATATAATTCCGTTTCTTGATAGAGAAAAAGACCTGGCACCAAACTGCAAAAAGTGGGTTCACATAATTTATTTTCTGAATTTATGATACCAGGCCATTTCACAGCTGCTTAAAAATTGTGTTTTTCGTTTTTTTTTTTTAAAAAAAAAAAAAAAAAAAATCATAAACTGAATCAAATCAGTTTTCATTTGAGGTATGTGAATCATTATCAAAATCATGGGCATGGTATTAGACCGCTCCTGAAAGTATGCCTCCGACAGCAAACGATTGGAGTTATGGTTCATAAAATCATAAATTATCTCGAAAAAGGATTGACAGTTATGCCAAACAACCATGAGGAAAAAAAGGGAATTTGTGAGAAAAACCAATCATCCATATTTTGATTCAAGAACCTAAAACGAAAAAGTAGTTTTACAGTTTAGTTCCTTAATCTGAATCAGAACCCCGAAGCAAAATGTAATTTCCTTTCAAACTGCAAATGTGGATCATTTGAAAAAATTTAAATAATATGCAAACAAAACGACTCATTGACTAAAAATCAAAATTGTTTCTATTTTCGTTTCGGGCACATGAATCAAAATAACTGGCATTAGCTCGCGCCTAAAACTATACTTCAGTGAGCAAACGATTGGAGTTGGGGTTCATGGCAATTATGCCGAATAGTCATGCGGACAAATGGGAATTTGTGGGGGCAGTCAATCCTCCATTATCATTGTTGGCTTGATCTAATGGAAAAAGTTCAATAAATCAAAAGTTATACAACTGATGATGTACCAACTACATCGACTCCGTCATACAGGTATCTGAAGATGGACTTGTCTAGGAGTCTGAAGCTCATCATCCTTGTGGATGATAACTGAATTGGCTGTTACCCTAACCAAATACTTAAAAACATTTTCAATTTGGAAATGTCTTCTAGATCTCACAGCTAATTTGGCGTACATTCTTCTGTGCATTGTCAACAAAATCAAAATTGTTTATAATTCTGTTTTGGATATATGAAACAGAAACAGGATTCAATACAGCTTTGTTGCGTTTGGCGGAACCAGAATTATTTCGGATATCAGAAATTGGAAGAAGCCGAAACTATTTTTGAATTTGGCTTTATTTTGGTGGCGGTTTTTGATTCTGTTTCAATAAGTGTTCCCATTTGTGGGTCTCTCCAATTTGGAGGAAAAACAGCAGTGACGAAAAGCAAGCAAATGCCTTTGGCAAAATGAACATATGTCCCAGATTACCTCATTTGCGTCACAAGGATACCGGTAAAATCTTGGTCACAGATAAGAATGGAAGCCAGATGGTCATTGACGTTGCTTTAACGTAGTCAAGCATTTAATTTTTTTTGAATTTGGCCATTTCTTGGGCGGCCTTATCGTATCCTAACGATTTTACAAGAAATATTTCCTCCTCTAGAATGCCACGTCTTTACAATTCTCACGTATTTCATATAACCAGTTAATCACATATACGATTTTATTGAACATTTCTTACGCCACTAACTTGTTTTGGGTAATCTCAACGTTTCTCTTTACATACAACGATTGAAGTATAACGATGTTGCCATCAAATAATGGCCACATTTTATATCACTTTTATATCTATATCAATTTTTATCACTCGTATGTGTGTTCGTTATTGATTGTCAAACATGTTCAGAATGATGCCTTGACTTATTGTGACTGAGTCCTGTGTTCATTTGTGTACTGCATGGATGTTTTGAAAAACAAAAAAATCCTCACAAAAACGTTCTAAACATTTAAAATAATCCACATCCCTTGTGATACGGCTCTGCAACACACATGCAAATCAAATCCTAATAAATGTGGCCTCTAACACAAATCCACACTCACGTTTCACAACCGATTCCAATCATTAGTTGAAAATCGTCCCACCGTTGTGTCCCTAATGGAGCTTTAAAAGCAACAAATATTCTGTTTGATTTATTGTTTCAACATTTACCATTTTCCACTTCTAGAGGGACGCCGAACATGAGCCTTACCCCGCCCCCTACATTCATTCACTGGCAGCATCACTTTTTCTCTGTTGATGTGCCGAGAGTAGTAGTAGTGTAGCAAGTGAGCCTTCTCCCAAATACGTGTGAGCGCCAGTGTTTTGCATGTGTTATAGTGGCCTCATGTCATAGGAGGATGTGGTGGCAGAATTGTGCACTTGTACATGTGTGTTTAGTAGCTATTTATGTTTTGTGCTGCCTCGGTCTTTCTTCCTCTTGTTCTTTTTCCGGGGAAAATGTACATTTCCGGTTTCATTTGTGGGTCGTATTTGTACTTCAGTTAGTTGTGTGCTCCATTACAGGCATTCGAGACCACATTTGATCCGATTTCTGCTGGTTTCATTGTTGTTGTCGCTGGTCTCCTCTTTGATGTTGTGTTGCAAAAGGAAAGGGAGAAAGAGAGCGAGCGACAGACAGAGAGGGCTCTGGTAAAACTATTACCAAAGTCAAACTAAACCATTTACTCAGTCATTCCGCCAGTCAGTCATGCATTCCCTTACAGTCACTGATTCTGTTTTTAACTTTTTCTTCGCTTTGTTTCTTGCATTTATTCGTGACAAGCAGCAGCAACGAAAGTAGTGGCCGAAAGAAATATTTATTCATTATTTCATTTCATTATATCCTTCTCGATGGTGTTCTGAAAAGTCATCCTTGCCAGTTAGGCTGGCAAAAGGGAATTGTGTCGCAGCATGTGGTTTGACTTGAAATGTTAATAATATTGGTGACAGGAGAAGACAGGGAGGAGTTGCGGCTTGCCCAGGCTTTCTTTTTTTGGTCTAATTATTGGTTTCATTTTATAAACTGTGTCACACATACAAAAATAATATGTACTTATATACATATTCACTATTCCATAGATTCATATAAATTTGGGACGTATGGTTTTAAAATAATTGTGGGCATAAATATATATTATCCATTCGCCACTGGCAAATGTGGAAATTAATATTAATCATACGGCCTAATAAAAACAACTTATGGCAACAGTGTCTAAACATTTTCGGCAGTGTGCCGTAGAAGCTATAAAAAACCTCCTCATAAGTTACGGTGTATGAGATTTGAAAGTTCTTCAACAAGCTGGGGCGTGATAAATCTAATCCCCGTAAGCTGAATTTAATGCCGTAGGAATTTCTTAAAATTGGTCGAAACAGGTCATAATTGAAAATTTTTCATACATTGGCATTTTTGTAATTTATGTAAATGAAGATTATTTTATGTAAATGGTAGTTAGTCAGTCCAGCAATATTGAGCTTCATTTAAGATATAAGATAAGCACAAGCACTTTTATGCAAAACAGCTAAAAAAAAGTGCAAGAAGATTGGAAAACAATTAATTGGTATTACTTAAATGGTGACTACAATAGTAACTGCTTTCTATTATATGCTACGCTTAGAAGTCAAATCCTAATGCTGCAGTCTTCTGTGCATCTTCTCCAATTCGTCATAACAAAATTTTGTTAGCGCCTCAGAGACTTGATCCTTCCCAAAGGGAAAACCCTTTTTTGTCGCCAATCGGGTTCATTGTAGAAGATTTTTCATGCTGAATTTTCATAGATTTTCAGAATTGTTTCATCTGCGTGTATCGTCCCAGGAATCTGCGCAGTACAACAAGACAAGTTTCGGATGTTTCGGATGCAATTTGATGCCCGTTCGACGATAGGGCCTTTGCCGTTAAATCGCGTGTGGGGCTCACATTAGCAATTTTTTATGAAGACTTCTCTTGATTTCCGAGCTGTCATTATTAATCTTAGTAAGGATAGATCCAAGGCATATGAAACAATCTATCACACAAAGTTGTGGTTGTTAATGTCCACGCAGCATCATAGAGAATACGCTCTTTGTTCGTCGAAACAAATAACAAAAATAATTAGTTTCGTCCTTGTCTGTTTTCAATACTTGACTTTTTCTCAATACTTGAGGAGGCTGCAGTAATATTTTGCAATTTCGTGGAGAACGCTAATGGTTCTTCACTAAATAACAATTATCATCAAAAAAGCCGTTGGTGAGAAGCGGAAAAAAGAGCCGATTCGCATGTTACCCGCCTATGTTGGTAAAAATATAGACATCATTATTCGAAAATTCTAACATGTTTCACTTCACTAGTATTGCATCAGAGAAAGGAGATTTGGCCAATAATGTCTTAGATTAGGAAGTTGCGTGACCGTTGACAACAATAACTTTGGAGTAGTTAATTTTATCCATCTCTAACTGTAGAGCGCAAAATCTTGGACTGAAATTAATGTCTGTTAACTTAAATAACGATTACAATAGAAATTATTCTCTAATATATAATAATGCTGCGTTCTTGTGTACATCTTCTTCAATTCGTCATAATAAGTTTTGTCAGTACCTTCAAACCCTCTCTTCTTTGCCTCTCACCGAGTTCATTTCATTGAATTTTCAAAGATTTCCAGAACTGTTCCATTCGCTTGTATCATAATCCAGGATTCTGTGCTGTACTGTTGTACAGGTAGGTAGGAACGTATCGGATGCAATTTGATATCTGTTCGACCAGGGGGGCATCTGCTCGTGCATCATGTATTAAGCTTATAGCATTATTCTTATTTAATTTTCAGAGGTGACCTCATAAATCCCTAACATCAGCTATCAGCTATAGAAGCGTTCTACTATTGTAACGGGTTATCCATTTTTCGGTTTTAAAAGTAAAATTATATAAATAATTTCATTACAATGCTTGGACCTTGCCATTATGTACGAATTACAACGCCGTTTAAATGGCCACAACCGGATTGGCTGCAGCATTGGATCCTTTTGAAGTATCCTTTCGACCACTTTTTCGCAGATTTCGGGCGGTATCTCGGCGACAACGAATGTTGGTTTTCAAATGTCCAACGTTTAGGGATTATCCGCGTAGACACGGTCTTTGATGTAGCCCCATAAAACAAAGTCTAGCGGCGCCAATCGCATGATCTTGATGGCCAATTGACGTCGCAAAAACGTGAAATTACGCTTTCTGGAAACTTCTCAATAAAGCCAACGTCGATCGCCCAGTTTAAAATCTTCAACGGCAGGCCAAGAAAAGTCGGTTATCATACATATGTAGCATTCTGAATTAAAATTTCGGATTATCCGCTACACTTTCAAAAACGATCTTTTCGGCAGTGCGTACATTGCAACGATGCACAGGCGTGACCACATCTGTAGCACTTCCAGTCTCTTTAAATTTCTTTATAATTTTGCCAGTTTCTTGCACAGTTAGTCGATTATGGCGACCATAATCACGAAAAGTGCCCACGTTCGAATCACTACATTTGTAATAAGTTTTAATTGTGTTTATGCGTTCTTCTATATTCGTAAATGGCAATCTTTCACCAAATAAATAACACTTCAGATGACAGGTATTTAAAAGCTGACAGCCTTGCCAGACCGGCGGTTTTGAAACCACGTAACCACGAAAAGTGCCAATGTTTGAATCACCACTTTTGTAGTAAGTTTTAACTATTTTTACGCGTTCTTCGGTTGTTAAACGATTCATATTCGTAAGTGACAATCCTTTCATTAAATAAATGACTCTTCAGTTGACAGCCTTGCCAGACCAGCGGTTTTGAAATCACTAAATGGATAATACTTTACTATACAAAGAATTCGTCAGACACATCAAACTGACTGCCGCCTAAAAAATAATATGTGATTATACTGGTGATCTAACCCAAATCGTTATATGGGGTGTCGTCGAGCAGTGGATGCGTTGCACGATGTGAAGTGGGTTTGGCGGCAGCGATGACGAAAGATATTTCTTCTCTCATACGAATCAGGAACAGTAAGCCGACATCGAGGTGGTCGAGTTCATCAAAGTACTACAATTTCAGAAAATCGAGGCACTTTAAGTTTTGTTCTATGTGGCGACGAGCTTAAAAAACGACCCTATTTGTCTTCTAAAAATACAGCTAAGAAGTGCCAGTGCAGTCCCCCCAATTTGCATTTCGTTAACAATTTGCTTAAAACTTTTAAGCACCTTCTGAGGCTTGATATTATTGGTCGTTTGCATAGAAAGCGGTCTTAAAACTAGTCGACCTATCAAAGAACATTAACTTTTTTGGGCAATATTCAATAGCCCTCAACCGCAAATTCCACCTATTCGTTGTCGGCAAATCTTTTACCATGGAGCCATTTTTTCAAGTTTGGAGATAGAAAATAGACCGAGGGAGCTAAATGTGGCCACAAAGGTGCGTAATGAAGCAATTCGAACTTTAATTCAATAATTTGGGCCATCCCAATAGTGGATGTGTGAATTGGAGCACAGTCTTGATGAAACAACACTTTCTTTTTCGCCTTTTAATCTTAGCTGCTCGTACGGCCTCGTTTAAATTCTGCTACCCAATATTGTACGGTTGTAAGCCAAGGAAGAGCTTCCGCCCGAGTAGAATCTAGCTCGATTTTAATATTGGTTGGACTGAGATCTTTCAAATGAAGATATTGAATTACATAACGGTGACCTCAAGAATAGATGGGTCAGTAGTTTGGAAAAAAAAATATTTTGTTGAAAAGTGGAAACTTTTTAAATCATATATATTTTGTTTCAGGGTCGTACTTGTGGAGCCCTGCTGCAACACCTGTATCATTTCTTTAAGATGCTACATTTATACATTCTGTCTAGAAAATATTTAGCCAAACGCAGGGGAACTGTTTAGTTTTAAGCTTTGTTCAAAATTCGGAGAAGGAGGGGTTTTTTAATGTATCCAAGATTATGTATTAATAATCGCAATATTACCGGTGCCATTTAATCATAGATGTTATTTGACCTATACTGAATACTCCCACTTTACCGAGCAAACGAAGAAATGTGTAAAGAATACCTCAATATCATGGTGCGTTGCCACAGGAATTACGCCATTAAATATTTCTCTAATTTTACATTTTCTTGTATAAAATGTCGGCCAATATTCCTAAAACTTGAAATAATTTGTTTTAATAATATGACGAATTACACAGGATATTTTGATTAATCAAAAATTTGTAAATCGGTATAAACTGTGCAATCTTTCATTACGCCCCTCGCACATTGTTGCACTTTACGCTTGTAACCAGTCAAACGGATCGAGAATATTATGGATTCTTTAACTATTTATGCAGTCAAATGGCGCACCTAAAACTATGCTTTTTATTCGTAGTTATATTTTGTTTTCCACTTTACCTTGTAAAATTTTTCAGTGGAACTGCTTTATGCGCGTCGTCTTTACGCGTTGCCATTGTCATTGTATTTACAGTTGTTGAAGTGCTGTGAGAGTGTTTCAAAAAAAAAAAAAATCTCATTTTATTGGGTTTCTGTGCAGTTTGTTGCCACTAAATTTATGTTGACTGTTGTTATGTCAGTGCTGTAATTCAGTGTGTTGTATTTTATGAATATAAATCTCAAGTTATAACCATTTTAAACAAACACACATCCATACACACGCACACACGTTTGCATTTCAATTTAAAAGGCAGCGTGTACAGAAATATATGCTTTCACAACTCCTCCCTCTATATTGCATAAAACATTTATATTTAAATACTCTGACTATTACCAAACATAACAACAGATAAATGTTCATACGCACATATATAGTATTTACATACACACACACACACACGCAGGCGCTTGTAAATGTCCTTATACATATAAACCACTACATAACAACTTGAAGGCTACCAGCCAGCTTCTGCTATACTTGGGTTTTTTGGTGATTTTTTTCACTTTTTTTTCATTTATTTCGCTTGCTTAACTGTGTTCCCTTTTGTTGTTGCATTTAAATGTTATTTTAATTTAATTCTGTTTTTACTTTTATGTATATAATTGCAATTTTGTACATAAGTATGCATACATACATCCGTTTAATTGTTGAGTTCGTTTGTATTTGTTTTATTTATTCATACGACTCTTGAGACCTCGCGCCCTCTCTGGCACCCCCTCTCCAAAGTATGCAGTGCAATGTTTATAAATGGTACATAGTAAACCGCGTGAAAGTATGCTTCACTTTTTAAATCACAATCTCAATTACGCAATTAAAGTGGTAAAAATATCAATTCATCACAGTGAAAAGGGTTTTTATAGCAATTATGATGGGGGCAAAAAAGGTTGCACCGCATCGCATGTCAAACAGCGTGAGGAGAGTTTCTTTTTTATATTTATTGTGAACGGTTTATGATAGCAGACTCCGCAGATGAAGTAAAAAAAAAAAATCTACTACTTTTCACAAGGAGGCAGATTCTGGAAAATTGAGACTGGAGACTAAATTACCTAGAGAGAATTTTTTTAGAGTGCAATATTTTATGAAAACAAATATATGTCCAGTTGCGTGCAGATTTCTTAGGGAAGAAAAAACAATTTTGAAAGAATATTGGCTTAAGAAAATATGAATTATGTAATCTGACATGAAGTTTTAGCAATGAAAACTTTGAAATATTGAGTGTAGATAAAAAACCTTGCGCGAACATCAATCTTGTTCGCTTACCAAAATTTTTAGAATCTATTCTAGCAACATTAATTCTAGAATAAATTTGGTCTACTAGGTCTTTCATTTAATCAGAGCGTTGGAAGTACTTTCAGAACTTGTACGAAATATATTTTCTACAAATATTTCTCGTTATTTGTAAAAAAACAAACATTTGCAGAAAAATCAAGCCAAATCAATATAAAAAATCAATTCTATGCTTTAAAATTATGTAAAAAAGTTCATTCAGAGATAATATATTTTGGAACTAGTTCGAAAAAAACATCATGTTACAGTTTTGCGGAAAAGAATTTGTTGGTTTCGTGGCAATCTTAAATGCCAATCATGGGTTGTAGAACCAAAACTAGATCATGTTCTCGGAAACTATAAATAATTCCTTAATCATTTGCTGGGTGGTCATTTCTTGTCGCTATTGCTTCACTTTATTTTTCTTCTACTCACAAGAAGTTTCTTTTACAACGTCGATATGTGTATGAGGCTCTGTTTTGCTATAAAACATGTGTTTTTGATTGGATTGAATAATTATTTAATCAAAATAGCACCTAACATGAGGAAAAAATTGAATGGACAACTGAATTTTAATCTCTTTGTTTCGCAATCCTAAGAAATAAAAGAAAATCTTAACTTGATATAAATATAGTAAAAAGTAACCCATTATTTGTCCAATAGATGGCTTTTGGTACTCTGTATCTGGCGTTACATAATTGCTGTCGTATGACACTAGGTGGTGTTTGAGAGACACGATTTCTTACTCAAGTAACTTTGACCCAGTATTGTTTGAGCGTGCATCAAAAAGTGAATGACAGCAAAGGAAAATACACCATATTTTACAATTTTCCTCCAAAAATGTGAATAGTGTTTATGGTCCTGATACTGTAACAACCAATCATGCGCAATTTTGGTTTCATCGATTCCGTTTCGGTAATTATGATGGTAAAAAAGCACCACGCTCTGAAAGGCCAACTGTGAAGAAGGTCAGTAAGTACTGTTTTGGTTGACCGTGACCGTTTCGACCCATTCGAATAAGGCTGGATACAAAAAACGAGCTCGATGCCACGCGAAAAAGCCGGATGTCAAACGAGTTAATGAACAAAAAACTGCATGAACCGAATCTCCATCTGCGAATCGCTTTTGAATCGCAACAATGTCGTCCCATTTCTGAAACGGATGGTGACAGGTGATGAAAAGTGGATCACTTGCTGCGACAACGTCAAATGAAAACAGCCTTGGTCGAAAAGCGTTGAGCCGTCGCAAACGGTGGCCAAGCCAGCATTGAGTTTTTTTTAGAATTATGGATTGTACTTATTAATTCATGTACAAATATATATCAGACTAAAAATGGCCTCAGCGCCCTTAAGGCATATTAGAGCAAGTTGGCAAAAACATGCACAAAGTAATTACAAATTTAAACATTATTAAAAGTATAATTATGTATGCAAGTAGAGACAGAAATAACATGTAGTGTATATAAAATTATGTCAAAACATACATGTTTTGAATCCGTAAAATACTCTTTAAGATTATTCCGCATTTACATAAGTTTCAGGAAGGTTTTGCTGTGTGTTTTGTGGGATTAAGTTCCTTCCCCACGACCAAACTCTATTCGGATCTGTACTATGAATAACTGAATCACCTGAGGGAAGGAGCGGTCAGCCTTAGCCAATGAGAGGGATATTATCTTGCAAGGTCAACGCCAGGCCTCATACATCGATAATGACTCGCTAGAAGCTAGATGGGGAGGTCCAGGTCAGACACCAAAGGAGCACCGCCTGCTTCAGTTTATGGCGAATGATTGTGCTGAGTAAAAATTCGTCCCAAGATGGGCTTGTGAAACTCGAATGTCCCAGTTTTAGAAACCTAGAGTGGTTCTAAAAGAGAGACATTATGGAACTACCTTCAAAATTGCATCAAGTTGTCGAACAAAACGGTGCATACTTGGTCTAAATAGGGTCGTTGGAATTGTGCCAAAATAACCCTTCAATGCACTTTATATTATCGTGAGGTAGTCACATCTATGCATGTTTGTCGTAATCTCTTCAGGTTCAATCAATGTTTTTTGTTTAAAAAAATTTACTTTCTTTCCTTTTTCTACTAATACGGAATTATCTATTTTCCGGGTTCAAAAGTAAAATTAAATAAAACACACATAAAGCTATAATTTCGATAAAACTTTTATTTCATTATAATGCTTGGATTTTGCCATTATATACGAAATACAATGTCATTTATATGACCACCTCTGTATTGGTTGCAACAGTGGATCCTTTTGAGGTAGTTTTTGACCACCTATTCGCACATTTTGGGCGGTATCTCGGCGATAACTTGACGAATGTTAGCTCTCAAACGCTTCAACATTTGGGGATTATCAACGTAAACACGGTCTTTGAGGTAGCCAAGTCAAAAAAAGTCTAATGGCGTCAAACCGCATGATCTTGGTGGCCAATTGACGTCGCCAAAACGTCAAATTACGCTTTCTGGAAACTTCTCATGCAATAAAACCACAGCCGCCTTGTAGAAACCACATATCGTATAATTCATACTCTTTAATTGCAGGCCAAGAATGTGAATTATCTACGCTTTGTATTGAAATTCAGATTACCCGACACACTCTCACTAATAGAAGTGATATTATCGGCAGTGCGTACATTGCAATGACGCACGGACCTGACCACGTCTACAACGGTTCTACATAGTTCAGAATAAGTTGACTACGATCACCATAATCACCCCGTAATGCACGAAAAATACCGACGTTTAAATCACCACTTTTGTAGTAGGTTTTAACTATTTATACGTTTTCTTCGGTTGTTAAACGAACCATATTCGTGAATGGCAAACCTTTCACTAAATAAATAACACTTCAGATGACAGGTATTTAACAGCAGACAGCCATGTCAGACCGGCTGTTTTGAAACCACAAAATGGATAACCTGTTATAATTGAAATAATATTTGATTTCAAACATTTCACGCGCATTTCAACTAAATCTTACTTTGACTGGAAAAGTGAGTAAGATTTCATTTTTATTAATTTTGTTGTCCTCACCTCATCTATGGAGAAGACCAAAAAAAAGTGATCGATACCACCTTTACGCTAACTGACTTCGACAGTATGAATTTGATATGGCTACGTAAGACAACACTGGCCGAAACAATGTTTTCTATTGAAAAAGAAATTGTTTTAGGTTGTCGAAACTCCTTTTACGAGGTGTGTTCAAAAAATAAGCTGAATTTTCAAATTTCGCGAACGACGTACATTCGACTTTCGACGTATATTATTTTTTTTATGTTGTACACTCGTCTCGAAGATATGTTGCCGATTTTATCCATATAGCATGTTTAGTTTGTTGGTGAGAGGCATAAATAAGACAAGTCTTTTACGTGTTCGGCGATTTTCTGCTATCGAAAAAATGGATCAAAGAAGTTACATAAAATTTTGTGTAACAAATTGAATTTAGTGCTCAAAAATACTTGAAATGTTGAAAGTGGCATACGGTAAGAGTACTCTGAGCCAAAAAAAAAAAATGTTTACAAGTGGTACAAGCTTTTCACAGAAGGTCGAGAAGATGTGAGTGACGACGCTCGCTCTGCACGCCCCACACATCTGCAACAGATGAAAATGTTGAGAAAGTGAAAAAAATTGCTGTGGAGTATTGTCGAATCACAATTAGAGAAGCTGCTGAGGATGTCGGCATATCGATTGGCTTATTAAATGCAACCTTTTCGGAAATTTTAGGCATGAAGCGTGTGGCAGCGAAGTTCGTTCCAAAATTGCTGAATTTTGACCAAAAACAACGTCGCATAAGCATCGCTCAGGAATTGTTAAATGACGTCAACGATGATCCAGATTTGCTAAAAAGGATCAAACGGTCATGACATCGAAACCAAAACCCAATCGTCCCAATGGAAAAGTCCAGGAGAGTCAAGACCAAAAAAAAGGACGCCAAGTTCGATCAAATGTCAAGGTTTTGCTCACTGTTTTCTTTGATTACCATGGCGTAATGCATCAGGAGTTCTTACCACAAAGTCGTACGGTAAATAAGGAGTATTACCTTAAAGTTATTCGCCGTTTGCGTGAAGCAATACGAAAAAACGCCTGGAATTGTGGAAAAAACTTCATAACTTTTGCATCATAATAATGCACCAGCTCACTCATCTTTGCTTGTGAGAGATTATTTGGCCAAAAACAACACCGTTGTCATGCCTCAGCCACCGTATTCACCAGATTTGGCCCCGTGCGACTTTTTCCTGTTTCCACGATTGAAGAGACCTATGAAACGACGGCGTTTTGCGACAATTGAGGAGATAAAAACAGAATTGCTGAGAGAGTTCAAGGACATACCAAAAAGTGCATATCAGAACTGCTTCGAGGATTGAAAAAAACGCTGGCACAAGTATATTTTTAATTTCAATGGTAATTATTATTTTTCAAGTTCAACGGATTCTTACAATATTCCCATTTTAAAAATATAAAATAGTGATGTAACCTTTATCGCTGTTTCTTTCATAGCTCTTTACTTGAAAGTCTTCCACCTAATATACTATGTAACGGAGTGCTTTTGAAGAGTAGCATTTCATAGCATATAAAAATGCAAATTCATTGCATATTTCTGGGCAGGTGTGGGGTCTATTGACATACTCAACATACTGAAATGAAATTCATTTACTCGTTCGTTGACTACTTTCAAGGGACGTGCTGTGATGCCATCATCATCATCACCATAAGCAGGCGTACCCAAAGAGCAAAGGCAACTGAAAAATGTAATCTAATGGTATTTCAACATGCCCCTGGCGAAATGAGAAGAACGAAGATTGCATAAGACCCTTAACTGAAAAAATAGCAATCGTATTGAAGTGCCAACAGCAAAAAGACCTAGAGTGGTGCTACATTTATTTGGCAAAAGCTGAAATACGTTTTAGGCTAGCAAAGGCAACAAAAAAAAAAAGAAGTTTAATATAATAATTGCCTTAAACAAAGACTTCTTCTCTAAAGACACTTCATTAAGCTTTTGGTCTCTTTTTATGCATTTATTTTTTATACATACATTAACGAAATGTCTGCATTTACTTAGGGGAATTCGACTGTCTTTCTGGTTTCGTTGCCCCACAAAAGTAGTCAGTTCAGTATCAATTGGCTTCAATAGTTTTACTTTTTTTTTATTTATTTATTTATTTATTTATTTATTTATTTTTTTTTTTTTTTTTGTAGAAAAAACTGGTAAATATTGCCTACTTTGCGGCTTTTCGTGCCTATAGTTGTTGCATTTTCGACCGTTTATTGTCTATTATAAATGCTTAAAATTCCTGTCAGCTTTCAGCTTGGTAGGGTATACCAGTCACCGTCATTTAACATCGGTCTCTTTCCCTGACTTTTTTTCTTTCGCTTGCCTTAGAATGGGAAAACTGTTGTCTGATTGCATCATTATCGTCAACAACGCCAGCCGTTGGCAACCATTCAATTTTATGTTGCGGTTGTCTCTCCTTTTACGTTTTTTCTCACCACTCCCGCTTTGTTGGTAACATATTGAAATTCTATTTAAACGTATTAATTAGACTCTATTCCGCCAGCAAATGGCGTATATTGATTTTTAATGGCTTATTTTGATCACTGTATTGTGTGTGTGTGTGTGTGTGATAAATAATTTCCAAAATTGTGAGTTGAAAAAAAGTGTCATTAAATAAATGAATTTAAACAATACATTGTTATGTTAAATGCTATGCTACATATTTCAATGTGCTGATGATCCCAAAAGTATGCTGCAAATACTAAACTTATTTTTTTTTTTCTTTTATTACTTCAGTATTAATGTTATTGAAGTTATGTGGGTTTTAATAATTAAAAAGCTGTTAAAAATTAGGCCATTTTCATACTAATTTGCAGAAAGGTTGAAGAACGCGTTTACTATGAAAATTTGATTTATAAAACTTTTATAAATATTTAAAATGAATACATTTTTTTTTAATTTAATACAGCTTTTAATTGTTTGTGCAAATACAAATATATCATATTAAATGTTAAAATATAAAACGTAATCCAAAGAAAAATCCCACCAGAAGGTTCCAATGTTAGGAAAAAGTGTTCAAAACTGAAACGAAAAACTGACAAACCGGCTTTTTGCTCGAAATCGTTTTTCAAAAGCGATGTTTGGGAAATTTACTGGAATGTATAAGCAATGAGTTTATTCAAAAGAAACTATGACTTTACAGTAAATTCTTTGTAATAAATTCGATCATCTTAGACCACAACAAGAATGTTAGATATTTGAGAATTGATGCCATATATTATTTATCAATATCTTGACTACTGGACAAAGTGATATGTAAGTCGTAGTAAAAGGAATTCAATTATTTTTACATGTCATTGGGGGCTTTATTTAGTATGGTTTGTTTGATAACTTGTTGCTCTTTTGAAGGTAATTCCATTATTGACAAATTGAGAGTCGATTTTCACAAGCTCTTCTTGAGGCGAATTTTTACCAGCAAAATCATTCTCCATATACAGGAATATGTCGTAACCACTATGTAGCAGGTCCGGGCTACAAGGAGGATGCATAAGAAATTCTCAACCAGACCCCTTCCGGCCTAATGTTTTCCTAATGGAATACAACTCACCTCCTATTGGCCAAAGCTATCTTCTGAACGATTTCCCCGAATGAATGATTTGACAAAAGAAGAGCGAGATCTTCCTTTGCACCGGCTCACCTGCATTCGACCAAGAACATTATCGCTTGACGCTGCCGTAAGAGATTTACTGCTGCGATGCAGCAGCTATTTGAAGTGTGGTCCCATACAAAATAATGAATTCATCTTTTAGATGCACATATAGGGAAAGCCCCATTTCAGATGATCACATTTGATATTTAATAGTATTAAGAAGATATACCTCAAACGCAAACGTAATTATTTAGAAATAAAAGCTGCCTAAAAAAATATTGGGTGATTTTTTAAGATTTAAGTTTTTCAGATTGGCAGCACTGGTTGGTAATGGCGTCCAAATGTCATCTGTCAAAGTGAAAAGTGTACAGTACACTCTGCCATTTCATCATGGAAAGATTAACAAACGAGCAACGATTGCAAATCTTTGAAATTTATTATCAAAATGGGTGCTCTGTGACAAATGCGCATCGTTTGATACGAGCGGCATCGCGTTTTATTATTCGAGCAATCGTGCAAAATGGTACGAATTGATTCGTGAGACATAGAAAATTTAGCGGCTGCCTTTCACACAATTAACTAAAGAATTTTAATCGCCATTTCCTTTACTTAACCGATGTTAACTTCACTTGAAGGCGTTGATGGCTGATCAGAGCGAGGTAGTTTTTCGAACACATTTCGACCACTTTTTAATGCACTGTACTACTCATATATACGATTACGTAATTTGGAAAAAGCTTATTTACTGTAGGCGTTATATAAAATTTTCAGCGATTTGACACACGAAATTCTACATGCAAATACAAAATTTGAGATGCATTTTTTATTCGATATTTTCATATATCGTAAAAAATCGCAAAACACACTTAAGATGGGTTGACGAAATCGAGCACTGTAGACGAACCACACATATGGTCGAAAAAATAAGTACACCTGCTTATTTTTAGGGCTTCCCCGTTGTTTTCATTGTGAGTTAGCTTTGTTCAGGTGTGATTTCAGTACTTGGGCAAAATAATAAATACATTGCTCAAGTCTTTAATACTTTCGCAGTCTGCTGTAATCTTTTTGGAAAGGCTAATTATTTTACTGCTGTTTATCTGTATCCATAATAAAATATATAGTAAAAAAGGCCATGGCCATGGGTCGAAAAAGTCATTGTTCTCTGGAGGAGAGAAAAATTGTTTCAAGACTAAGAGAGGCCAAAGTCTCCGTTCCATAGCAGAAACTATGAATCGGTCGCTATTTTTTGTACAAAATGCTTTGAAGCCTAAAAAGCTCGTCGAAACTCGCGAAAGACCAAAAAAAAACTTCAAAAACAACAGATATCTGCACTGTAACACTTGCGAAGAAGGATCCGTTTGTGTCTTAAAGAGCGATTTCAACAGAAACTGGAAATATAATCTCTTCACGAACGGTTCGTCGTAGACTACAAGAAGCACATTTACCAGGACGGATAGCCAGAAGAAAAAAAATTTAAAGGCTAGATTTAAATGGCGAAACATTTTGTGGAGCGCTGAGACAAAAATTAATGTATTTGGAAACGACCGTGCCCGGAATATTCGACGCCCTAAGGGTAAGGAATTCCATGTTCGCTATACAAAGAAGACAGTCAAGCACGGTGGCGGCAATATTATAGTATGGAGTTGTTTCTCGTGGTATGGTGTCGGTCCGATACATCGAATTACCGACAATATAACCAGATTCCACTACAAAGATATCTTGGAAAATACGATGTTGAACTATGCTGTGGAAAGTATGCCTCTTAGATGGACATTCAAGCAGGATGACGATCCGAAGCATACTTCTTAGTTGGTGAAGGATTGGTTTCAAGATAATAATGTAGCCCTTCTTGACTGGCCAAGTCAATCTCCGGACTTAAATACAATCGAGAATCTTTGGGGAGAGTTGAAACAAAGAATTGGAAGGAGGTTCTTAAAAATAAGGATCAGTTATGGAATTTTGTTTAAAAAACTTGGTATAAAATACCAGTAGAAACCTGCAGGAAGCTTATTGCCAGCATGCCAAAAAGAGTCAACAAAATAATTGAAAATAAAGGTGGATATTCAGGCTTATAATGAAACTCAGCCAATTTAGCATAAAAAAAATTAATTTTTTTTTACTTTTTTGCTTATTTTAACTAAATGTACTTATTATTTTGTCCAAAGTTTTTCGATTAATATCATACTTTTTGAAAAATGCTGAATTTAATTTTTGTTTTTTTTTTTGTTATTGTTTTAGTATTTGTTTTATTTCTAATGTTATAACAAAAGAAATTAGTATTTGTTTTTTTTTTCTTTTAATTTAAACAAATTTTCGTCGACGAGCCTTTAAAAAAGATATAGGGTGTACTTATTATTTTGACCACATGTATAAATGACAGATCGTGCTCAAATTACGTTTCAGTATAGAGGAGCCAAATTAGAGAATTTGTACAATCTCTTTAAGCAGGCTTTTAAAATGATCAATTCCCGATACTCTTTTGACAGAGTATACAACCGAATCAAGATAGTACTCAATTTTGAAACTGGTTCAGTTTGGGTATTCAGTTTTGTTTGGTTTTCATTTGTAATTTAAAAACCAATCAATTTATTTAACTTGCTGTGAATATTTTGAACATCAGGTAACTTAAATTTGGAAATATGTCCTGTAAATAAAAGAAACTGCAAATACTTGAAATTATAAGTACTTTTCAACATCTGTAATTAAAATATTTGTTGTATTATGTTTTGGTAGAAAGAGGAAAACGATTTAGATTTATAGTACGATTCAGATAAGAAATAAATCGAAACATAAATTTAATGATTGTACGGAATATTAATCTAAACTAATCCTCTGATATGTTTGGTAAGTCATAACAAACTTAAAATTGAACTTTCGTGGAGTTCCATTGAATGCTTTAAGGGTTTTTTTCCAACTGTTATATTTTTTGCTCCTTTAGCATATCATACGATTTTCTCTCATATCTTCGTTTATTAAAAACTACTATGAATTCATTTATATAACTTCTTAAAATCCCAACTTTGGTCGAACTCGAACAACAAAGAATTTCATTTTTTTTCATACCATTAAAATTGAGCGGTCCAGCGGCGGCACCCTAAAGTACTCTTTGCCAGCATGGAAAACTTCTTAAAAATGTTTAGTGAAGTGTGTATAATGCTTAACAATAAAAGAAAAAGAAAAAAAAAAACTGTGCAATCGATTGCTAGTCTACGACCATAGAGAACGTTTATTGGAAAATGTCGTGACTCCTTGAACTGTTGTGGACTTTTGTGCATAAATGCTCTTATCATATGACCAGGAAGGAACCATTATGATGACGAGCGTCGTCCTTCCTTGCCATCTACTGCAACCTTTGGTCGATGAAGGGAAAAGAATTATAAAAGAATACTATATGTAACATTTAATATGGAGCACATTCGATTAGAAATGTACATAAATGATAATACACGAGGATCGTATGATAACTATTAAGCCACATGCCATCGACAACTATCGATTTCTTCAACCTTCTGTGGCATGAAGATATCCTTTAATCAACAAAATTATTTTATTCTACACAAATCCATAGATAGCAATACTTTTTATCTATGTAACTGAAATTATTATACAGGGTGGCGCAATAGAACGTGCATATTTAAAATATAGATTAAAAAATAAATACAAAAGGTATGGTTAAAATAAATCTAAGGCATTGTAGAGTAATAAATGGAGTTTATTTTTTTTAAAATAACATCATCTAAATGGTGACCCTCTCTGCGACGGCACTCCTCTAACTTCTTCAGTAATACTGGTGTAATGGCTGCCATTTCACCACGGATATTCTCCTTGAGCTGAACGATGTTTCTTGGATTATTACTGTAGACTTTGTGTTTGAAGTATCCCCACAAAAAAATCAAGAGGCGTCAAGTCTGGACTACGTGGGGGCCATGGGATATCACCTCTTTTCGAAATCAGTCTGCCAGGGAACATCTGATTCACCACCGCTATGGAGTCATTTGATGTGTGACAGGTAGCTCCATCTTGTTGGAACCATGTTCTGGAATTCACTATTCTTGAACTTTCAATTTCTGGAGCCAAAAATCCGTCCAACATCTCAACATAGCGTTCCGTATTAACCGTGATGTTTTGGCCCCGCGCATTTTCGAAGAAAAAAGGACCAATTATTCCTCTGCCAGAGATTGCTACCCATACTGTCACTTTAGGAATATACAATGGTTTCTGGTGTTTGATTTTGGGATTTTCACTGTTCCAGTAACGACAATTTTGACGGTTTACGAACGCATTCATAAGGAAATGAGCCTCGTCAAAGAAAAGGATATTGTCAAAATTGGAAAATCGATTAAGCATTTCATTAGCAAATGCGAGCCTTGCTATGAAGTCAGGCTCTTTCAATTCTTGTGTTAATTGCAGCTTATATGGATGCAGTTTAAGACCCAATGTTAAAATTCGCTGCAAACTTCGTCGCGATAATTGTAAGACAGACGATCTCTTGCGAGTTGACATTTGTGTATTTCCTCGTACTGACTCCATAACTCTCTCAACATTGTCTTCGGTCCTAGATGTTCTTGGGCGACCATTTGCTTGTGGTTTAAATGTTGAACCGGTCTCTTCAAAACGCTTTACCCATATTTTAATTAAATTAGCACTCGGAGCTTCACTAATTCGCCGTAGTCCATATTCAGCACAATATAGTCGCCTAGTAGCAATATATGAACGAGGGTTCTCGTAAAATGCGCGACGTTTCCCGTCGAAGTGATTCATAGCGACTAAAACTCCATGAGCCCGCCAATCCAATGATGTAGGCGCCCCCCGCCCGCGCCTTTTCTACCCCGCAAAAAAAAGATGATGCAATATGCACGTTCTATTGCGCCACCCTGTACATACTGTCAAAAACAGCACCGAGAATTGATCATTTAAAATCCCGCTTAATGGGATTGACAATATTCTTTTTACCATTAACTTAACACAACTGTCCTTTATACCTGCACGGAATTTGAGAGTGATTTATCATTTATTTTCTTAACAATTCTCGATTTTATCGGTTCATCGCAAGTGGGTTTTAGTCGACTTTTACTACGGGTATATCGGGTATATAATGTCGAAAAAAAATTGGTGTCAAATTTTGTACTGCAAATGAAATTTCGTATGCCGAATCGGTGAAAATATTACAGGAGGCTGTCGTTGAATCGACTCTATCAAAAACTCGCGCATTTGAGTAGGGCATTATATCCCCAAACGGTGAAGATCTGGTGAAAGAATTAACTCGCCATGGCCGACCATCAATGCCTTCAAGTGAGGTTCGATCGATATCGGTATCGATAAAGTTGGAGTAAATGGTGACAGGAAATAGTCGAAATTTGAGAGAGATTACCTCTGAATTTTCTCACGAATCAATTCGTACCATTTCAAAGAATTGGCTACGAAGTGCGATGCCGCTCATCTACTTGCGAAAACCCAGAATTTTCAAAAATTCTATGCGCAGTAAATGTCATTTAAGATATGCTAGAAATAATGAATTCCGACCCCATATTCATAAACTGCATAAACCGTTTTTGGACAGTTTTTCTGGGCTAATATTGGAATTGAAAGTCATTCAAAAAGAGTAACATTTTCATCACTTCCAAAGCGTGAAATATTTGCACATTTATCTTTCGCAAAGAAACGCTTTTATGCCACTTCTAAATCTAAAAACACTCTGTAGATCTTATTAAATTGGATTACATTTAAGTTCTATTAATTTGTTTGACTTCTGATTGACAGACACATAATCACATTTGATAGGAACTGTGTTTTGCGATCTAATTTCGGTCTAAAAACTCTGATCCAAAAGCAAAATTTCTTTGGTCGAATGAAAAATTTGCGCCAAAATTACTGCTTTTTCATAGCTTTCACATGAAAATGTGAATGAGGTACACTATTAACAACTACTGCCCTTCCATGACAAGCCTAATTCATTTTCACCACTTCGCTCCAAAAATTGCGGCGAATTTCAGCCGCCGCGGATGCACTTATTTTTCTAGGTGGTGTTGAGAAATGAGTTTACAAGTTTGACAGGCAAACCAACCAACAGGCTTCGCAATATTTCCGTCCAACTGAGTCGAAACCTTAAATATGACCTCGAAGTCGACCACAAGTCAAGACTATGTTGACAGTTTTTTTGGTTATCGCAATGTTAAGCACTCGCCATTCTTGCGAAAAGATCAGATGGTACACAAAGAATATCATCTGGATGTTATGCAGTGTTTGAGAGAACAAATTCGTCGAGAAAGGTCTTATTTATGGAAAGAAAATTTTTGGCTTTACAACACCATATCGCATTATTGCATAAAACTATCGTTGTGACTGAATTTCTAATCAAAATCTCAACAAATATAATCGAATAGCCAAACAACGTATTCAGCTGATATGGCTCTGGCTGCCTTTTTTCTCTTTTTAAAACTTAAACTACTATTTCGAGACGTCCGTTTTCAGTTGATAAGAAAAATAAAACAGAATTCGCGGCCAGGACTGAAGTTTTTACCAGAAACTGTGTTTAAAATATATTATGATAACTGTTCAAATAACTTTTATTTAACCAGTGTATTTCATTTATTTATTTATTTATCTATTTATTTATTAATTTATGCATTTATTTATTTATTTATTTATTTACTATTTATTTGTTTAGTTATTTATTTAGTCATTTATTTATTCATTTATTTATATATTTATATATTCATATATATATATTTATTTATTTATTTGTTCATTCATTTATTTAGTTATTTATATATTTATTTATTTATTTATTTATTTACTTATTTATTTATTTATTTATTTATTTGGTTATTTATTTATTTATTTGTTCATTTATTTATTCATTTGTTTATTTATTAGTTTACTTATTTATTTATTTGGATATTTATTTAGTTATTTAATTATTCATTTATTTATTAATTCTTTATATATTTATTTATTTATTGATTAATTTACTTATTCATTTATTTATTTATTTATTTATTCATTTGTTCATTTATTTATTTATTTATTTACTCATTTATTTATTTATTCATTTATTTGTTGTACGAAAAATTCAATCTTATTTTATATAACTAATTGGTTATATCCATGAGCATAATCTCCATGCTCATTCACGTACATATATGCGACACCTCATTATTCATTGCGGCCTGAAGGGCTGAAGTCGGGATCATCTCGATTATTGTTTTAATGGAATGCTTCAGTTCAGTTGGAATCTTTGGTTTCATTTTGTACACCTCTTGCTTCACATAACCGTATAAAAAAAGGTTAATGCAGTCAGGTCAGGTTACCTTGGAAGCTAGAGGAAAGTAGAGTTTCTGGAATTGTTGTTGGAGCTCCGCCATAACCAGTCTGGCTATGTGTGCAATTGCTGCATCTTGGTGGAAATAAATGCTGTTGAAACGAATACATCTTTGGCGCAATTCTGGGTAGAAAAAACTCCTTCAACATCTTTAAATACCGGTGGCATTGTGTTTTTGTAGTAAGATTCACCCTGTATGTTGAAATAAGGGTGTTATTTCGGAAGAGGCATGCTTTGAAAGAAATACGATAAATTTGAATGAATATTAAATATTTTGTATTTTATTGATCAGTTCCCAATATTTACTGATCTTTTACAAAATGTATTTTGAAAATTAATATGAAATTGTGCCTGAAAAATTTCCGTTTTTTCACTGAATGATAGCTGTTTGTCATACCACCCCAAAAGTAGTTTTTAAATTTTTAATTTTTTTTTTCTTTTTTTTTGTGTTCTTATTTATTTCTTTTTTTCGTTTCAGTTTGATATATTTACCAAGTCTTTGCAATGTGAAACCCTCTGCCATTAAGAATTAAGAATCCATTTTGGTTTATTGAAACACAATCCCGGCAATGCTGCACATTCGTTTATGATAAAGATGAAGTTGACGGTAATTTTATAACATTCCTATATCACTGTTGGCCTCTAACTATTCTCCGCCATCCATTCAATAAATGAACACACCAAGTTTCTAGAAAGTTTTTCTTTACTCATGTCTTTGTGCTGCCTTATGAAAGACGCAGTAGTTAGCCAGCCAGTACAGAAATCGTCAACTGAAAACTTTTTCCGTTTTTAAGTTTAGTGGCCCACATGAGTGCCATTATTGGGCAGCATAGTTGGCAAATTTCAAAGTTACTAGCAGCTGGCAACTTTTTTTAAGTTTGCTGTTTATGCTGCTAGTACAGTAGGAAATATAATACCCAATATTGCATTCAGATGCTTCGCAACTCTGACCGGATAGCGCACATATAAGTTTACCTTATAGGCAAATATATATAAATATAAATGCGGGTTAATTTATTATTTTTTTTTAATGATCTATAGTATCTAACTGATACACAGAAAGACTACCTCGACTTATATTTATACATTTGGTCAAAATAATAAGTACACCCTATATAAGAAAAAAACGAATACTAATTTTTTTGTTATAACATTAGAAATAAAATAAATACTAAAACAATAACGAAAAACAAACATTAAATTCAGTATTTTTCAAAAAATAAGAAATTAGTCAAAAAACATTGAACAAAATAATAAGTACATTTAGTCACAATAAGCAAAAAAGTAAAAAAGTTTAGTTTTTTCTGCTAAATTGGCTGAGTTTCGTTAGAAGCCGACTCTTTCGTTAGAAGTTGGCTCTTTTTGGCATGCTGGCAATAAGCTTCCTGCAGGTTTCTGCTGGTATTTTATATCAAGGTTTTTGAACAAAATTTCATAACTGATTCTTATTTTTAAAAACCTCCTTTCTTTGTTTGAACTCTCCCCAAGGATTTTTAATTGGATGTAAGTTCGGATATTAACTTGGCCAGTCAAGAAGGGCAACATTATTATAGTGAAACCAATCATTTACCAACTTAGACGTACATATGCTTCGGATCGTTATCCTGCTGGAATGCCCATCTAAGAGGCATACTTTCCACAGCATAGTTCAACATCGTATTTTCCAAGATATCTTTGTAATGAAATCTGGTCATAGTGTCGATAATTCGATGTATCGGACCGACACCATACCACGAGAAAGACCAAAGACCATACCAAAGAAAAACCCCAAACCCATAATATTGCCACCTCCGTGCTTGACCGTCTTCTTTGTGAAGCGAACATAGAATTCCTTGCATTCCTCGAACATTCCGGGCACAGTCGTTTTCAAATACATTAATTTTTGTTTCATCGCTCCACAAAATGTTTCGCCATTTTTTTCACCGTCTTCTAGGGACCAATTGGAATGACTTCTTGCAAACGCCTAAGGAAAGGAACTCTTCTGGCTATCCGTCCTGGTAAATGTGCTTCTTGTAGTCTACGACGAACCGTTCGCGATGAAATTACATTTCCTTCTTCTGTTGAAATCGCTCTTGAAGGTGTCTTCAACTGTTACAATACGGATACCTGTTGTTTTTGAAGTTTTTTTTGGGTCTTCCGCGAGTTTTGACGGGCTTTTTAGGCTTTAAAGCATTTTGTACAAAAAATAGCGATAGATTCATAGTATCTGCTATAGAACGAAGACTTTGACCACTTCCTCTTAGTCTTGAAACAATTGTTCTGTATCCGGAGAATAACGACTTTTTCATCCCATGGCTGACCATTCACAATACCGTAGAAATGCTGATTGGGTGCAACCGTAACAGGTTTTCAATGCTGACTTTTCGAACAAAATTTTCTTCAGCGATAAAGTTCATCTCTCACCCGGTGATTACGTCAACAACCAAAGTTGTTGCATATGGGGCTCGGAGAATCCAGAAGTGTTTGTGGCTATGGCCGCATGATAACCGACTTATTTTGGTCTGCAATTGAAGATTATGAACTGGACGATATGAGGTTTCAACAAGACGTGCCCATGAGCCACACAACATGACCGATTTTGACTTTAATGCATGAGAAGTTTCCAGATAACATAATTTCACATTTTGGAAACGTTAATTGGCCGCCAAGATAAAACAATGTGACGCCGTTAGATTTTTTTATCGGGCTACGTTAAAAACCACGTTTACGTGGATAATCCCAAAACGTTGGAGCATTTCAAAAGCGACATTCGTCAAGATATCACCGAAATGCCTCCCGAAACGTGCGAAAAGCCGGTTGGAATCTACCTCAAAAGAATCCATTGTTGCAACCAATCCAGAGGCGGTCATTTAAATGCAATTGTATTTCGTACATAATAGCCAAGGTCCAAAAATTATAATAAAATAAAACTTTTATCAAAATCATAGCTTTATGTGAGTTTTATTTAACTTTAGTTTTGAAATCGAAAAATGGGTAGCCCGCTTCGGTTATATCTGATTAAAATGACTTGCAATCAAAAGTTTCAGCTACCATAATTTGTAAGCCGTACCGATTTCGGTTCTAATTCTTGCAGTTTTCCTCTGTAAGATGTTGGTAGAACATATAAACCAAGAAACGCAATAATCTGAGAGAGAATCGATTTCAAAATATCATTTTGTGTAAAGAAAAATTTTAGATTTTACTGTTATTTCCATAATTAACATTTTCAAAAATGCTTATTATTGTCTTCAAAATTTTAATCATTATTTTTTCTATTTCCCCCCTACTTTCCAGGTTGATGGTCAAAAATATCTCGGACAAGGTCGCAGTAAAAAAATCGCTCGCATCGAGGCAGCCGCTACGGCTCTCCGTAGCTTTATACAGTTCAAAGATGGCGCTGTATTAACCCCTTTGAAACCGGCTTGTAATCTAGATTTCACAAGCGATGAACATTTGGACAATGGTACTATTGGTAGTTTATATCTTGCAAACATCTCACATACTGAGTTGGTTGAGCTTGTTTCGTGTTACAAGAAGAAAGTTAAACTTCATCAAAAAATTCTATGTTCATCCAAGTATTCCTCCACAAATCTTTTGTTTGCGAATATTAATTTGAGCATGTCAAGCAAGTATTTCCCCCTTTTTTATAATTTTATTTTTAATTTTGTACTATATTATTATTTGAAATTTTTGGTTTAAAATATTTATTATTTCTGTGTTTACAACATTATCATAAGAATTTACTATGGATTGGTTCATTGAGCGTTGTTTTCTTTATGAAAATTTGCTTTATGAACTTTAAGTAAATTTTTATGAGTATGAATCCAAGAATTTATTTACAGGATAAGTCACAATTGAAGTAAGTCAAAGAGTTATTGATCATAATTTCATACATCGAACGGAGTTTGAGTGCTTAAAGAAATTTTTTTACTGATAAAATTTAATCGTGCTGTGATAGAGATGAGAAATTAAAGCTTTATATTCACAATAATACCAAACCTTTGAGCCAAAAATGATAAACATTAGAGTTATAATTATTATTCAGTATAATTATCATTCATATCCATTGTTCATTGGACATATGTTTGAAAATATGAAACTCACGCAAAAGAAGATTTTCCCTTCTTTAGAGCGTTTTGCTTAAAATTACGATATTCTAGGCCAGTGTAATATGGGATAATCTATTCAAAATTCCACATTTTGAGAAATATTTGGAACACACATATGCTACACTTGACTGCCGATATTATCATTTTCTAGCCTAGAACAGGAAAGTAACAACCACTAAAATATACTCGTATCTTCGAGATGAGTGTACCAACATAAAAAAAATAATAATTGAAAGTCGAATGTACGTTCCCCGCGAAATTTGAAAATTCATCTTATTTTTTGAACACACCTCGTAATTATTTTTCATTATTTCGTTCACTTTATCATTGTCACATTTTCAAGCAATTGCATAAAATAGTTTTTCATTAAATATCACAACAAAAAAATTGTCTTCTTTAAGGCAGTAATGAAAATTAAGCAGTGCCTTTGCAATTCTTAGAGTTGAAAAATAGCAAAATATTCTTTGAAAATTAAAAAAAAATAATTCAGAAAGAAACCTAGAAATGTTCAGATCAAAACCATACTTTCGTTTGAAGCAACGAAATATTCGCCTGTTGAATGCGGTCGCGGCCGTACATACATTTTTAATAATGAAAATCCAAGCCAGTAGGAACAAGGGGCTTTACAACTGATATGTTGTCAGATATTTCAAAGTACTCGTATGTCAGATTTGAAACATACATATGTAAATAAATGTGGTTAATTTCTGATTTTCGGGATCATGCATTTAAACGTATAAACAAAACTTCATATGCCTTACAAAGTTGTCTCCAGCCCACTCCAAAAAGATATATGACTGTTATACGCCAATATTTATAAAACATACTAGAACTTTTCTAAACTTTTAAATCAATGTCTCGTTGGTAGTGACACATTTTCAAAATTTTGTTACCTAAAAGAACTATAATATTGGCAAGCGCCAAATTGATCGAATTTTGTGGAGATTATAAACATTTTTTGTCATCAAGAAAATATTGTGGAGTTATATTTGATCACGATCGTACAAGGCTTTTAATAAGGCATATATTGTGATAATCCTCGTGAGGTCAGTAAAATAAAATGTCTATAAAAATCACTATGTTGTAATGAATTGCAATGAAAAAACGACTCGGCTGTGGAGTCGGAATTAGAGTTTAATTCCTTAATTTTGGATTAAAAAAAATTAACAAATAGTTAAAATTTCATTATACAAAAACTGAACTGAAACAAGAAATGGCGTCAAACGTGCGATCTTATACTTTATATCTAAAAATATTCCCCCTGGAGGCGGTACACTTATGCCAAAGTTTGTATCCTATTCTTGAATTATGGCATATAGTTATTATTCGACTGAAAACAGTCTCGGTGGCGCGGACTTTTGAGTTTAAGAAATAGACTGAAGTCACACTTCTTTACGAATAAAAGCTATAAACTGTATTCTATTTTGATTTTCCATCAAACCTTTTTTCTATTCCAAAATATTATACTAATTTAGCAAATTAACCTAAAAAAAAACTCTTCCCATACCGGGAATCGAACCCGGGCCTTCTGGGTGAAAGCCAGATATCCTAGCCACTAGACCATATGGGATGTGATGGTATATATTAAAACTTTAAGGTGGTGATATGAAATAATTTTCAAATCACAAATCCTTAAATAAATATTTATGGCGCAGGTGGTTTGGTTCCAAGTTCAATTCTCATCCCAATTCCTATTTAATTTTAGTTGGCTCAAACTCAAACATTTTTTACCTGCCAAAGCTATTTTTGTGAGGATAGTTTAAGGTATTGGTAAAGCGCATAATTCCAAAAAAATATGTTCCCATACCGGGAACCTTTTTGGGTAAAAACCAGATATCCTAGCCACTAAATCATATGGGATATATTCGTACATACAAACACTTAAGGTGATATGACATGATTTTCGAATCACAAATTCTTAAATAAATATTTATGGCCCAGACGGTTGCAGGTTCAACTCTCATCCCAAATCCTATTTAATTTTAAGATTTTTTCCGACAGCAAAAATTTCAACAAAAAAATGTTCACCTTTTTGGTCGAAAGAAATATTTTTATTTTTTAAAATGATACAAGTTCCTGAACATTTTTTAACTATCACAGCCAATTTTGTGAAAATAGTTGAAGGTATCAGTAAAGCGCATGTTTCCGAAAAAAATATATTCCCATACCGGGAATCGAACCCGGGCCTTCTGGGTGAAAGCCAGATATCCTAGCCACTAGACCATATGGGATGTGTAATGCAGGCTCCTGACATTCGGACACTTGACGCGCATGATTATACAACGTCAACTATTTATAGAATACTTGTGCTCGTACTATGATGTGCAGTCTGTGTAGTCCAACCACCTTTCAACTATCAATTGAAGCAGGTATTTCGACCGGATTCCACTAACAGAAAAGATGCAGCAATTTAAACATTTATTGAGCGAATCTAAAAATAGATTTGAAGTGCTGTTCTCGAAACGACACACGAATATGGTACATCAACATTTTGCCTTCATTAGATGAAGTGTTTAGAAATTTAAAATATTTTTGTTACTGTGTTATAATAAAATAGGAGCAGACAGACACTTAAAATATTGTGCAGCATATTTATATAACGAGACATCATCTCTATATATGTCGGCAAATTGTTAAACGTAATTTTTAGTTCAATTCAATTTAGTTACATAATATAACAAACACCAAATTCAGCAATAATATTTCATACCAATCGCCACAATTATCACCACAACTATTGGTACAGTTTTCTTTTCTATTTGATTGAAACACCTATGATTTTAACATTAGCTTGTCATAGGGAAAAAGTAATTGCAATTTGACAACTATTCAGTACAGGGTTGCCCATATTCGACGGACCCATGTTTTAAAAAAAAAAATCAAAGAAAAAAATAAAAATTTGGCGGTTGGCAATCTTATTCATTTAATTTGTTCCAAGTAGATTTGTTTACATCAATTTTTGAATATGATATCTCTCAAATGGCCGCCTCTGGCGTTGATGGCGTATTGTGCCCTTTTTGCAGCATTTTCCATCGTTTTCGCCAACATTTCGGCCGGAATAGCGGCTATTTCTTCACGAATGTTGTCCTTGAGCTCTTCTACGGTCCTTGGCTTGTTAACGTAAACCTTTGACTTCAAATGTCCCCACAAGAAGAAGTCAGCGGGCGTCAAATCGGGCGAACACGGTGGCCAGTCCAAATCACCACTTTTCGACATCAAACGGCCTGGAAACAAATTCTTCAGAAAATCGATTGTTATGCGACTTGTGTGCGGTGGAGCGCCGTCTTGTTGAAACCAGAACTGCCTCATACGCTTTCGACGAATAATTGGCATCACAAAATTGGTCATCATGTCGCGATAACGCTCCTGGTTGATGGTAACAGCATGGCCATTTTCGTTTTGGAAGAAAAACGGCCCAATGACCGTTTTCGCACTAACGCCGCACCAAACTGTGACTTTTTCGTCATGAAGAGGCAATTCTTGAATCTCCTGAGGATTTTCAGTGGCGTAAATACGGCAATTTTGCTTATTTACGGTCCCATTCAATGTGAAATGGGCTTCATCGGACATGATAATTTTGTTCCAAAATTGCTCGTCATCATCGGCCATTTCGATGACTCTTTGGGCCTATTCCAATCGACGAGGCTTGTCCGCAGACAACAATCTTTGCGTCAATTGAATTTTGTACGGGAACAAATGCAAATCAACGCGAATAATCCGTTGTAAAATGGACCGAGCCATGCCCAACTGCTGAGAACGGCGTTTTTGGGATGTTCTTGTGGACCTCTCAACACTGGCTCGTACGGCAGCGATATTCTCGGCCGATCGCCTTGGTCGACTTTTATTTGGCCTCTTCGGATTAGAAAGAGCCTCACCAGTCGAAAATTTTTCGCATAAACGCTTAATGGTGTTCTTAGAAGGCGCACTTCTCACATTTTTTAATATTTTAAAAGCACGTTGAATTTTCACAATTGACTTCTTCTGTTGAATGTAAATTTCATCTATTTCAGAGCGCTCGCGTGGCGTGTATTGTTCCATGGTAAAAATCTGCTTGGGCTGACGCTTCAAACGCGGTATGTCATTAAGCGATCTGACATCTCTGTCAAAAGTTATGGCGTTGCCAGATGGGTCCGTCGAATATGGGCAACCCTGTATATTATGTGGACAGTACCACGCCTTTTTCATAAATCTCATAGAGCAGAGCAGTTAAAGTAATTCCTAATTTTAACAGAACTCCTCAGCTGTGCCGCATAGGACATACAATTTCCAAACTTTCCACAGCACTGTCACATGTCGCATACAATTTCCAAAAGTTGGAAAAAATATCATTCTTATTTGCAGAATATTTCGGTTTTGTTCTTATTTGCATATTATTTTTGGAACACATTTAATTTACAATTGAATTTACATTTAAATTAATAGATGCAAATAATAAACGTGTTTTACGCGACAAGAAGATATTCATGAAAAAGTTCGAAGCCGGAATTATAAATGTACGTTATGTTATGTAAATTTCAACATTTTGATTTAATTAGAAATTCTCAAGTTGAGTAAAATTGATCACCACAGAAGAGCGGTCCCAAAACTAGCCGACCTAACAAAGAAGACACAAAGAAATTGAAAAAAAATGTTATTTATTTTTCAACATTATCTCCTTTTAGTTCGATACACGTTTTTCAGCGATATTCAGTAGCTTTTATACTCTCTTTATAGTAAGGATTGTCAAACTCCTTGAAATAGCCACCAACCGCAGGCTCCACCTTCTCATTGTTGGCAACTCTTTTACCACCAAGCCATTTTTTCAAGTTTGGAAATAGAAAATATTCCGAGGGAGCTAATGTGGCGAATAAGGTGCATGATGAAGCAATTTGAGCTTTAATTCATTAATTTTGGCCATCGCAATGGTGGATGTGTGAACATCGCAAATTGTCTTGATGAAACAACACATTCTTTTTCGCCAAATGCGGCCTTTTTTCCACAGTTTCATCAACTAAACACTGCAATAAATTAGCATACTATTTTTCCTTTCTGAAAATAACGCCATGCGCATCCTAAAATCAGGCGTTACGACTTTGCCTGCAGATGGAACCGTCTTTGCCTTTTTTGGGCGCGATTCTTCCATTCCAGTCCATTGCTTTGACTGTTCCTTCCTGTCTCAGGTGTGAAATGGTGGGCCCATGTCTCATTCACGGTTATAAATCGACGCAAAAATTTAGCTTTATTGCGGTGAAACATCGCCAGGCACTCTACTGAAACATTTTCACAATGTTGTTTTTACTCTATTGAAAGCAAGGGCGGCACCCATCTTGCACACAGCTTTCTCATCTTCAAATCTTCGTTCAATATACGATGTATAGCACTTTTTGAAATGCTTATCACTTCAGCTAGCTCACGCATCTTCAATCAACGATCATCCATTTTGTGGATTTTCTTAACCGTGTCTGGTATCGACCCCTCAATTGGTCGACTCCTACAGGTTTCGTCTTGGCAGCTCGTACGGTTGCGTTTAATTTCGGCTACCCAATATTTTACAGTCGTAAGCAAAGGAGCAAACTCCCCCAGAGTAGAATCTAGCTCGACTTTAATATTGGTTGGACTAAAACCTTTCAAATGGAAATATTGCATTTCATAACGGTGAACAATTTTTCCATGTTAACAACTTCATCGAGATCGTTTATTTTTGATGGCTCAAAAAAAAAAAAAAAAAAAAAATACTAATCAACGTGGTTCCTTGAAACTTAAAACTTTTTTTATAAAGTTGCCGGCTACCGCCAAAATACATATAATTTTTTTTTTCAAACTACTGGCACCATCTATCTATTTCTCAGGTCGGCTAGTTTTGTGACCGCCATCGTAAGTCGCCAGTTATTGCCTTATTCGAAATAAGTAAGCAAATTATTCGAGAAAGTTTGCGTACTTATTTTAAGTTCGAGCTATTTTTACGCGTGCTCAAATCAAGTAAAATTTTGGTGAATTTTGGTTTCATTTATTCGTTTCAAATAAAATTTTGATAGTGTTAAGTAAAATTGGTACATTTGTTGGGAGCATGTTTTCAACCTAAATACAGTAAGAGTTTCTAATTTATATTGAAAATTTCTAATTTCTATTGAGTATTGGAGAGCTTTCCATTTTTAAGATTTAACTTTACGGCTACTTCTTTGTGTATTTTGCTTGCTTCAAATTGTATATAATGCAGGTCCCCATCAATATCACAATCCAAGTAGACTCAGCCTAGTTTATTGCGACATTTAGAAAGACTATCACTTTCCTTAATACGCTTAATATAGGGTTATCCATTTTTCGGTTTCAAAAGTAAAGTTAAATAAAACACACATAAAGCTATAATTTCGATGAACCTTTTATTTCATTATAATGTTTGCACCTTGCCATTATGTACGAAATAGAGTGTCGTTTAAATGATCGGATCTGGATTGGTTGCAGCAGTGGATTCTTTTGAGGCAGTTTTCGAAAAAATATGGCTCAATAACACCTCCAGACCATAATAGACATAACAAGGGTGCAATGACTTTTCCATAATCAATAATTCAATAATGTTCTCCGAACCCAATATGTGACAAATTTGCTTGTTGACGTAACCACTGAGAACTGAGAAATAAGCTCCATAGCTGAAGAAAATTTTGTTCGATTGAAAGCCCATGTTTGAATCACCACTTTTGTAGTAGTAAGTTTAAGTTTTTTTTACGCGTTCTTCGGTTGTTAAACATCCCATATTCGTAAATGGCAATGCTTTCGCTAAATTAGTAACACTTCAGGCGACAGGTATTTAACAGCTGACAGTGTTGCCGGACCGACGGTTTTGAAACCACTAAATGGATAATCCTATATATCTAGATAGTACCCACAACATTACCATTGCAATGAAGTCTTATATTTGAAAAATAATATTTAGTTGGAATCGTAATTCTAATATATGCTTTTGAAGTTTCTACATCTTATGTACTTTTCAATAATTTTCACAAACTTCTGATATTTAGTATATCTTGAAGAAAGTTTTTCTAACACGGAACGATCAGGTAACCTAAGCTATTATGTGACAGATTTATTTTGGTGACTTTTGTTGTTTCATTTTGTTAATTTAAGTTCAAGTATGTACATTATTTTGTATATAATGTGTATATATTATGTTTTGGTTTTATGTATACTATTCGTATCCCTTCCTTCCACCGTTTGCGTAAATTTTTAAATAATCGATCCTTGTCCCTTCTTAATCTGACACCTTAGACGACTCTCCTTCACCACCATTCACGCTACACACCCTATCCAACCAATGAAGATCTATTTTTCTTTCAGAGCAAATTGTTACGCATTACGCCTGCTATGCTAATTACAATTCTTTGTTATCGTTGACACAGATTCCAATAAAAGTCCCCTGAGTGTCGATGGTCAAAAGAAAGTACCGGACAAGGGACCCGTAATGTTGCTATACGAGTTATTCACTGATGTACATTTCGATTGCTCAACCGTAGATGGAGCTCAAAATAATTGTCGTTTCAAAATGACCGTGACTGTTAATAATAGTAAATTCGATGGAACTGGTAAGTGGAGGAGTGATATGAGAAAATTTAAATTCTTAATTTCTGTACAAACATTTATATATTTTTTAAGAAAATGATGAATCGGCAGCTTGTGGCCACAGTAATTTATCTTGTAGTTAGGAAACCACTTCGCAATCGGGGAGGTTTTTCTTGAGTAATTGATCCTCGATCCAGAAATGTTTCGCATACGATTTTATAGAGAAAATTCCTCCCGCGGAGACTGTTTTTATACTATTTCTATAATACACTAATCGCTGAGACTATTTTGATTGAACATTTCTACTTTCTAAAAATACTAGAAAACAGCCGAAACGAAAATAATATTCCGATAGAAATGATCTTCGTATACGGAACGATGTCCTAATAAAGATTATCTGCTATTCAAAGACTGTTTTTCTATAGAAAATTTCTTACGAATCGAGGACTGTTTCCTCAAAAAAGTGGCCTTCGAGTCGGAGACTATTTTCCAAACAAATGATCCCCGAATTGAAGATAATTTGCCGCAGAAACTGTCTTGTAAAGAAAATAAACTCCGAATCGAAATCGAAGGCAATATCTTAATGAAACCATAATATAGAATATAAGTTGCTGTTGAACATGGTCACCTTTCTTAACATAATTTTCCTAATAAAATGGTTTTCCATTCGAAACTAATTTTGTTTTGAAGATTGTCTGCCATTCGAAGATAGTTTTTCTTAGGAAGTAGTCTTCCATTCAAAGATAATTTCCCCTAAAAAATAGTCTCAGATTTGTGTATAATAGCCGTTAGAATATAGTATTCGATTAGGAGATAATTTTTATTAAAAAATGGTGTCTGGAAGTAATTCTCTTTAGAATGTAATCACCATTATCTCCGAATTATTTTCATTAGAAAATAGTCACCAATACATTTTCCTTAGAAAATAGTATTCAGTGCCCAAAATGAAAACAATTTTCTGATGAATGCGATCTCCGCATCCGACACAATTTTCCAGCTAATCGGAAACAATTTTCTTTTAAAATTTATTACGATTCGATTTCATTGTTTCGCGATCAATATAATTTCCAATATATTTTCCGAAGAAGATAACGTCGTAATTGGAGATATTTACTAAAGAAACTATTTTCTAAAGAAAATAATCTTCAGATAAATCCTTATGAAATTAATCTCCGAATCGGAGACAACGTTCTAATACAAATTGGTAGAGAATTGGAAATAATTTACTCGTAAAAATAGTCTCCAATTATCATATAAGTTTCGTTGGAAAATATATTTTTCGAACATAATTTTCCTTAGAAAATAGTCTTATATTCGAAGATAATTTTCCTGAGGAAATAATCTCATATTTGACTATAATTTTCACCAGAAAATAGTCTTTCATTTAAAAGAAATTTTCGTCAGAAAATAGTCTGCGAATTTTCTTTAGAAAATATCTTCCGTTTCTTGCATAACTTTCGTTAGAAAATGCTCTCCTTTTAGAACTAATTTTTATTAAGAAAATAGAAATTTAGAGGCTATTTTCTAATGAAAATCATCTCCTAAATGGGCATTATTTTGCAAAGAGAAGTAAGTTCGCATTTTTGATTTTTTTTTTAATATACTTCGAATTGAACTCTATAACAATATCAAACGACAGGAGCCCATTTTCTTAAAACTGATCTCTGATTACAGGTTATTTCACAATGATTTTTCGGCATTATTTTTCTATAAGACATCATCTATATATATTTCGAGTGAAGATCAAGATACGCATCGCGTATATATATTTGTTTGAATAATTTTGCATCGAAACCGAGGAAAATTGTAAAATCTGTTTTTTAATTCTTCTCATAGTGAAATTTTCTCAAGATGTCCTTAAAAATTTCTTCAGTGAAATTTTGAAAATTATTAATGTTGTACATTTTACAGGTCCCTCAAAGAAATTGGCCAAAAATGCCGCTGCTAAAGCGGCGCTAGCATCATTATGTAACATTTCCTACAGTCCCATGATGCACCCCCAAAAGAATCTCCCCCTACCCATGGACGACAAGTCAGCCTCTATGGAATTACCACAAATTCATGCCGATACCATTGGACGTCTGGTATTGGAGAAGTTTATGGAAGTTATCAAAGGTCAAGAGTCGTATTCGCGACGTAAAGTTTTAGCTGGCATTGTCATGACCGAGAATATGAATTTTAATGAAGCTCAAGTAAGTGGAAACGTAACGTAACCTACTCTCGTCCCCCAAAATATTTACATACAACCAACCAACAAAGCTCATCCGTATATCCAATCCATCCATGATTCCATTCACTTATACATTCATTCATTCATAGTCAATGAAACCGGAAATACTTAATAGAAAATTTATTGCGCTGCATTTATTTAACATTTTTTGAAGAGGACGAAAGAGAAAACAAACTTTGTGCTAGATTATATTACAGTCAGTGGTGTCCTTATCACTATGGACTACTCCTGCTGGCAGAGTTAGCAGAGTTTACATTTGCTGCTCCCCTTGAGTTATTCGGTCTTCTCTAAAGCGTCCATTTCGCAAGGATAATTAAAATGTCACGGTCATGTGGTTTTGCGAAAAATAGAAAAAGAGAGCAGAAAAACCTTAAATCGTACCACACTTTATGTATTAAGGAGTTTCTCCCGAACAAACGTTTTATGTGTAATGGCTTGAGTTTCTATTTTATGGCTATTTTCCTTTTTCTGGAATGTCGAGGGTTGTTTTTGTTCTTAATTTATTTTAGATTTATGGCATTTTCCTTTGCTGTGTAACCCGGTTTGCGTTTTATGTGTGCCAACACTTCAAATTGAAATATGCATATAAATTCCTTTGCCACAATACAAAATAAATAAAAAAAATTCTAAAATTGTGATTTATTTCACTTTCCTAAAGGGGGGCAATTATGAAGGATTCTTTTCTTTGGATATCACTTTACGTTTCTCCATTTGTGTTTAATGTCAAATCTAACGGGTTGTGTCTTAGATTTGTGTTCATTTCAATTTCAATATATTCTGATTGTGGTCTGTATGTGGTCGGTCGGTCAGTTGAGTTGTAAACGAAGTGACGGCTCTTGAAAATACCCTTTGCAATTTGACGCATTATTTGTGGGAGATAAAACATTAGTTTGAGCAACTTTAAGAAATAACGTTTTCTGTAACAAATAAGATAATGATAATTATTTATAAATATTTATTTCACTTTTAGCTGGGATTTTAGGCCACAATCTCTAATCGTAAACTAGGTGATCCACTTCAGATGGTAACAACTTCTAGTTATTATTGCGATTTGAATGTTTAAGTTTCGAGATACACTAAATTTTTATCGCAGTTCCGTTCATAACCTGATTTACAGATAACATCTCACTATCAGACAGGCTGCCAACAATAACCAATACGGAAATGGACATAAGTCTTTTCCCAGTTGAACGATTAATGTTCAATGATAAATTTTTTTCAGAAAAAAAAAAAAAAAATGTTTGTCTATGGGACAAAATTTCCTTACAGACTAACAATGGCAAAACAATAATAATTTTATATTATATATACTATTTATAAACAATTTAAAATATAATTATTTAATCTTAGAAATCTGTTAAGATATAATCGAAACAAATATTGAGATGAATCAAACTCAATGAGTTGATTGGAATCTTAATTCAAGGCATATTCATTAATTTCATAAAGAATATAAAATCCACGATTCAGAGTATATTAAAAATATGTGTTCGCCGAAGAGATTTAGGAGAAACGTAAAATGGAATCTGTGCCAAAAGATAAGAACAGTCTATGTAACCACCGATTATATTAAAAACAAATAGCGCTGTCTGGAAGTTACGACGATATCCTAATTTCTGTTGCCCAAGTAAAAAGCATTTTGAATTGTAGATTGGGAGAGGTTCTTCAAATCTAAATGAAGAAAGAGTAAACTTTACAGGAATGAGGACACCAAATAATAGCAGAATATTCCAACTTAGATCTAACATATGATGTAAAAATGATTTTAAATGTATTGGGGTCAGAAATTTCTGAGCAATTTCTTTTAATGTACGCAAGAACTTTATACGCCTTGGGAATAACATAATTGACGTGCGGAATAAATGTCAAAACGGAATCGAATAGAACACCTTTTTCACCTTTTTTTCAGTCTATAACTAATTGATCTCAAATTTGGACGATTTTAGAACTGCTTCTTTTTCTTCTTCTTCTTCTTCTTCTTCTTCTTCTTCTTCTTAGGTAATGATTAGAATAGATATTCGTTTGTCGTATAATACAAACGTAGAAAATAATGTCAAGCACTTCGCTCATCTGCGCTTCTTCTCTAATTCTTCATAGCAAAGCCTTGACAATATTTAGTCCTTCCGCCCTCTTCAGGTCGGTCCATCGAGCTCGTTTTCAAAAATTTTTGGTGTAGGGACCTTTAGTCTTCCCTCGAAAATTTCCAGGAATGATTCATCCGCTTGTGCCATAACACTCAATGACGGATAAAACTAGTCAGATTTTTTTCCCCTATAGAGAACTTTGCCATTAAACCGCTAATTTAGATCGTAGTAGCATCTGTCCACAAGCTATGCCCTTCCAGGCTGACATCGTTAGCTTTATTGGCGTTTAGAGCCTAGACGGATGAATTGTATATACAGTGTTGCGCAAAACAAAAGCAACAAAATGTACTCCAGCTTATAGCTTAATAATACCTCTGTGAAAATAAATGGTAAGCTTTGTTTTAAATATTTTGTTTTTATGAAAATTATATATTTATAGTCTGGAGTACATTTTGTTGCTTTTGTTTTGCGCAACACTGTAGCTTCGCAAATGAGTAGATTATTGCTTCACCAAAACAAATAATTTTGGTTTACCACCGGACTTATATTTGCTGATTCCTTCCCAAAACTTAAGAAGACTGTAGTAACTTCCCTGGCAATGATGTCAATAACAGCGGCTTACGCAAACATTTGTTAGAAAGTGATGCTATTTATGTTAATAGCGGCTTCCCTCATAATCATCTCAAATGGTATGTCGAAGAAGTTGCACGACCGGCTTCCCTCATAATCATCTCAAATGGTATGTTGAAGAGGTTGCACGACCGGCTATCGCTCTATCTAAATCCTCGTTTGACGTATTCGTAAAATGGCTCACTAAAATCTTTGACTATCTTTTCTTAACTTATTTATTAACTTATTAACTTTACTTTAACTTATTTATACATCTTTATAAATAAGTTTCGCAGGAATATCATATCATATATTTTTCGAATTATGTTAAAGTTAGAAGTGAATATAGCAGTCGTAATCGTCAATGTTATTCTAACTATTTAAGTAATACAAGTTATAAAAATAAACATAATCCAAAACGTTTCTTCGATTTCGTTAACTCTAAACGGAAGGTGAGAGATTTTCCTAAGTCAATGAATTTGGATAACATTAAAACTTCAAATGATCTGGAAATTTCAAATTTATTTGCAAAATTTTTTCAGCGAACGTATACTAACTTTTCTTCTTCTACAAATTATCCTTACAACGTTGAAACGCATAACATTCTCTCTGATATTGTCATTACGGAAGATGAGGTTAGGCATGGCTTGAGCTCATTAAAACCTTCGAATTCCCCTGATCCGGACGCGGGGTGCCATCTTTAATATTGAGGTAATGTGCTGATTTTCTTTGCAAAGCCCTACATACATTTTTTAATGACTCGCTGTCTTCTGGATATATTTCCATTTTATGGAAATCAAGTTTTATAATTCCCTTGTTTAAAGGCGGTAATAGGCGGGTATTGCTAAATTAAGTGCAATCCCGACGCTTTTTGAACGTTTGGCTTCGAACAGATTGGTTCATTTGATGTCATCATCCTTAATATCACCTTTCCAACATGGATTTGTTGTGGGTCGATCCACAACTACAAATTTGCTAGAATTGGTTAACTACTTTCAGCTTCTATAGATAAACGTCAAACGGAAATAATTTATACTGACTTCAGTAAGGCATTCGATACAGTAGTTCATGACTTATTGATTTATAAACTAGATATTATTGGTACGTCTCCATATTTTCTGAGTGGGGTGTCGTTTTATCTTAAGGGACGCACCCAGAAAGTAGTATTTAGAGATTGTCTATCCATTGATGTTCATGTTACGTCTGGAGTACCCCAGGGTGGCCATTTTGGACCATTATTCTTTGTGTTATATTTTAATGGTTTGCCATTGATTATTCGTTCCTCTAGAATGTTGATGTATGCCGATGATGTTAAATTATTTTCGACATTTGAGTCAGTTAGTGATGTAAGTCATTTGCAGGATGATCTCTAAATATACTTGTTAGTTGGAGCGACATTAATGGCATGAAGTTGAACCTTTGTAAATGGAAGAAGTTGTCATATTGTAGGAATAATTTACAGATCTAGAATTTCTATATAGGTTCTTATAAGTTGGAAAATGTTGCATCTATAGTGGACTTAGATCAGCGATTAAGATTCCATTTGTATATTGATTCCGTTGTTAGTAGAGCAATTTCCTTAGTAGGTTTTGTTAAAAAATGGTCCAGGGAATTTGATGACCCTTATGTCACTAAACGTCTTTTCACGAGCCTTGTTCGCCCATGCTTAGAATATGGCTGTGTCATTTGGAGTCCCGCATATAGCTGTTATATTGATCGTACTGAATCTGTTCAAAAACAGTTTCTTCTCTTTGCTCTTCGAGGTCTCTCCTGGAATTATGAAAACTTGTCGCCCTATGTAAATTGATTAAATCTCATTTCTCTGCCCACTCTTGAAAAAAGAAGATTTAATCTAATTTATGGACGAATAGATCCGCCTTTCCTACTGAGCAAAATTAATTTTAATATTCTGCAAAGATTTGTCTAAAATTTTCTGCCGTTAGTACTAAGTACTGCAAGAAGTAATTATGAAATAGCCCATTCCGTTATCTGTGCTCAATGTATAACGAGATTTATTGTTATATGTATATCGTATAACGATTCCATCGAAATTATAAAGCGAAAAATACTTGATAAATAATAATTTTCATCACCTGCAAGTTGCCGATATTCTATTTGGAATAGCCACACTGCCAGCTCTAAAATTTGTGTTGGCACCATCGGCACGACAGGTCGGCTAGTTTTGGGTTCGTCGTCGTATATAGACGACGATAAGGTCTCCGTTTCTCGTTTAGAATTCTCGGTAGTGGAATTATTCGATCTGTTGCTTACCAGATCTAAGCCGAACTGTTTAAATTCGATCATAACAGCTGCAACGAGCTTAATTAATTCGGAAAAAAAACTAACTTTCGAATTTTTTATAACGAAAATTAACAATTTCTAAAACTAAATTCAATTTATCGATTTTTGGTGTTTGCGGTATTTTTTCACTAGCAGCGAATTTTAAAAATCCTTTATTAAAACTGTTTCGATGGATATTTCTGATTTCCGAAAAACGAACTGATTTGGGGAAAAATTAATCTCTGATTTTTTAACGAAAATACCAAATTCTAAAACTAAATTAAATTTGTCAATGTTTAGACTTTGTGGCGTTTTTGCAGCCACTTGCATAAAAATCCGATATTTGAACTGAATGGATATTTTCTGATTTTTGAATTCATATTTCATATTTTTCTACAAAAGCTAAATATAAATTTAAATGATGATAAAATTGACATTTCACATTTTTATACAAGAACTTTCCGATTAATATTTTTTCTTAACTTTATCCTACATGATCCCCCAATTCCGCCATATATACTACTATATTCCTATCTAGATTCTGGATCTGGATTTGTTTTCTACGAACTTCTTTCAAGCATTGTTTCCTCGTGAAGAGCAAACTCAGTGCTGCCAAGTTTTTGTGTTGTATTCCAACATTGAATTGGAAGAATACATTTTTTTGAGTCGTAGTATGTTGGATATGTTGAAATTTTTTCTTTTTGTATTACACTTGTATAATTGAAATAAAACGGTAAAAAATTCAAAACAAATTTTATGAAATGCCCCAAGTGCAATCAGCTGCTTACAAATCAGTGTTAGACAATTTTTTGTGGTAATGAAAAATTACATATTGATTGAAATTTTAAGAAAATTTTTTTATCTATCGAGTTAGATATTCAGTTTAGTACCAGCCTTTATGGCAAAATCACATTTCAGTTTTTTTTTATAAAATATTTATAAAATTATACGATATTCGAAACTAGTGATTTGCATCTGAAGAAGATTTTGCAACTAATCGTAAAAATGTGTACACCAATCGCAGACTGGGCTTTGGCCGTTTTTTTTTTTTTGCTCAAACTGAATTTACGTTTTGTTTTATCCAAACAATTAACAATTTAATTGTAATCTGCAATATAGAAGCCATTTTATTAAATGATCTTCCGCCAACGTCAGACAACCTTCCGGCCTTAGATCCGAATAATGTCCCCTTAGCAAAATACTGAAAAAAACTCTGTGTAATTTGACCTATTTTGGCTCAAAATAAATTTAAATTTAGTTTTATTCAAACAATTAATTTTAATCTACAATGTAAGAGCCATTTTGTTCAATGAGCTTCTGCCATCGTTCAAGCAACTTCCTGATCCCAGATTCGAATAATTACCCTCTCAACAAAATACTGAAATAACTCTTTGTAAATTTACTTTTGCTCAAAGTAAAATTAAATTTTGGTTTTTCAAATAAATAATTTCAATCTACTTTACATTGTAGATCTTTATAATAATATATATTTGTAATAAAATGATCTTTTGCCATCGTTCAAGCAACTTCCTGATCCCAGATTCGAATAATGACCCTCTTAGCAAAATACTGAAAAAACTCTGTGTATTTTTTTTTTTTTTTTTTTTTTTTTTTTTTTTTTTTAA